>JAVALU010001352.1:290000-304412 GCA_030770095.1 Gila robusta
TCTAGGCCTCTTGAGACTTCAATCCATCATCCCAAATTCAATAAAACACTAGCTTTTACCTCTTTCAGGCGATGCATTCCTATTTAATAGATTATTAAAATGTCAGTGCTATTTATAATCCCATATGCAGAAGCAGTGCTAAAGTAAGCAGAAAGGATCTGAAGAGCGAGTCTAATCTCGCAGCAGGAAGGTTAATCGTGCCTAATGTCCTATTGATAAAGAAATAGCGACGAGGTGGCGATAAAAGTGAGTTAAAGCGTGTTGTGCAGGCTTTCATAGCGAAGACCTCTCTCCAGAGAGCAATATCGATTGTACAATAATTTGTGTGTTTGGTTGCTTTGCAGCGTGTTCGTGTCAGAGCCTGAAGTTTATGACTGCAGCGCCTGTTCGCATAACATCACAATCAGGTCCCCTGAAATCGAGAGAGAGCTAGAAAAATATTTGATTATTTTTTTAAAGATATAATGTACACTGCCCGGGCAAAAAAAAAAAAAAAAACAAACAAAAAAACAATTTAAATAGTCAAATACTTAAGAGTCTATGACTGGATCATTATTGCAGTGGGTATTATGTTTCTAGCACTTTATCCGTGTATTTTCCGGAATCTCTGTGTGAAAGGGGCTTCTGTGAACCTAACCTGGTCGGGAGCAGGTTTTCTTATATAAACCCAGAGTTTTTCTTTTAGTAAATGCATTTTGATTTAATAATCTTTAGATATTTTGACTAAGTAAGTAAGAAAAGCATTTTTTGCAGTGCAGTACATTCATTCATTGCACATTTGTCTATATAACATCGGAGAGAGCACATTAGTAAAGCTTCTGTATCAGAGCGGGAAGGAAAATGAGTATTAGTTCAATAACTTACCTTTCTGTCAGTTTTCACCTGCTAATATAACAGTGAATAAGAATTATACTTGTGTATTGACTCGGAAGTATGTGGACGTCTTTTTGTCGGGTGCTGTTGCCATGGTGAATCGTAATTTCGGAGCTCCATTGATCATGGCTTTTCATAGTCGTGGTGCACGTGCTTAACTCAGAGTCAACCTACTCCGAGTTGATTGAACTAGCTCAATTCAGCTGTTCTGAAACCGAAAACTCAGAGTTTACCATCTCAGGGTAAGTCAACTCAGAGTTCAAGTATTAACTCAGAGTTGGTTGAACCTCCTTATTGAAACAGGCCCTTGGTGAGCAGAAGAGACTTCTTTTAAAAACATTAAAAATCTTACCGACCCCAAACTTTTGAACGGCAGTGTATATAAATACATTTAGACCACTTAACTCAGTGATTGCTCTCAGGATGTGTAGAGACTTTCAACCAGCATAACAAAAACAATTTCTGGAACAAATCACCTGATTTTGAAAATTAACTGCACGCTGACAACCATGTATACTGCTGTTTGAAATGTTTATCAATACTGTTTAGAAAAAATAGTACTAGTAGGCAGTATGTTCGAATTATATTCTGACCTGAGGGCAGCGTAAGGAAATGCTGGAGTCATTAGTCGTTCATCTCTGGAGAATCACCTTCAATCCACGTATTTAACTACCTGTCTCCTAATTAATCACCGCTATAAAGGGATCATTTGAAGTGTTGCAGGCAGCTTTAGGGCTATTAGTGAGTCTCAGTGGGGCTAAAGCAGTCCCGTAGAGACGCCCAGCAGGTGCACAAGCCGAACGGACCAGCTTGAGCCTCGCAATTACAGTTCATTATCGGGCCCTGCAAACTTGAGCTCCCGCTGAGCTGTGCCACTCCACCTTCACGGACACAGTATGAGCGCCTCGCAGCGTGAGAGCTGCGCTTTGCTTAGTCTGGGATTTGAATGTGGATCCAAATTGTGTGAAAAGTGTGATGCCAGCATAAATCTGGCAGCAGCGACTGTAACATTTAGAGTTGGTATGTCAGCAGTCCCGTAACGGCTGAGAGAACATCTGAGGTTTTTAACCATTCTCAAAAGTCACAGAAGGCAAGCATCACTGTTGCTCTTACTCTTGGTTATTGAAACCCTTTTTAAATGGGTGGCATGCAACTTTTTCTACTGATGCCTCAGTCATGTGGCTTGCAAGAAGAGGTTTTCTAAGCAACTCGGTTTTTCCAGAAATGGATGTGCATAATGAAGACATTGTTAAATATTTGAATGATTAAAAAGGCAATTTTTGTAACCTTGGAGACTCAGAGACAACGGGGAGATTGATCCAAATGCAGTTTATTTCAAGTAATATCAAAATACAAATAAAGCTGCAAGCAGCCATTATGAGGTGAGCATAATCAATCACTATGGAGACTAACAAGGGTAACTATGGTAACAAACAAGGCAGCTATGGAAACAAGGCAAACAGGAACTAAACGCAGGAAGTGAAATAGTAAAACAATAGGAACAGAAAATGCACTTCAAAATAAGAGTCCTTTAACAAAACAGGGAAAACGAGACAGGAATTGTAACAACTACTTTGAAAAATAATTGTCTCTTTGAGCTTTCAAGCTGAATTTCTTTGTTCATATCAGTTTTTACAGTCTCGGGAGAGACACTTCATGAAGTTTTCATAGTTTAACTATTTGTAGTATACATTATGTTTAAAAAAGTATTTTATTTTATTTTATGTAACATTACAACACAAATTGATTGAAAATTTTCTACAGTACAGTGAAATCCTTTGTCACGTCTCATTGTTTAATCTGAAATGTTTGTGAGAACACATACTGTCATCTCTCATCCATGACCTAAAATCTTTTTATAGGCACCAGAGACCTAATCAAGTCTAAATTTTATCTTGGATCTGGGTAACAGTCACAGTTTCGTAAAGGGCCGCATTGAATCAAACATCCACTAAGGGCCTCACAGACGCCAACAACAACCACATCCGACAGCTCAAGTCACAACCTCCATCTCTCTCGACTCCCACTGAGCAAATTAGGACATCATTTTCTCCAAAAGGCCACCAACATTTTGCACAAATCAATAGGGAAGCTATCAGAACAGATGCTATTGATTCAAACTCCTCCTAAACCTCTGGGCTGCAGCTTCTAGATCTAAGCCAAACATTGCATGTTACTTAATTGGAGTAATAATAGAGTTTTGTTCTTGTTCATTTTGAGCTAGATATACTCTTTATGGATGGATGGATGGATGGATGGATGGAAATATTTATTTATGTATTCATTTTTGCACTTATTTTTTACATTTATGCATTTAAGTTTGGACTTGTTTATGTGTTTATTTTGCACTAATTTGTGCACTTATGCATTTATTTTTGCTCAATTTTTTTGCACTTATCAATTTATTTTTGCACTTATGCATTTCTTTTTTACACTTATTGTTTAGGCATTTTTTTTTTACACTTATTGTTTGTGCATTTATTTTGCACTAATTTCTTGCAATTATGCATTTATTACTTACATTTATGCATTTTTGCAATCATTTTTTGCACTTACACATTTATTTTTGCACTTATGCATTTATATATGCATTTATACATTTATGTATTTATTTTCTGCACTGTTGCATTCATTTAAATATATATATATACTGAACAAAATTATAAACACAACACTTTTGTTTTTGCCCCCATTTTTCATGAGCTGAACTCAAAGATCTAAGACCTTTTCTATGTACACAAAAGGCCTATTTCTCTCAAATATTGTTCACAAATCTGTCTAAATCTGTGTTAGTGAGCCGAGATAATCCATCCACCTCACAGGTGTGGCATATCAAGATTCTGATTAGACAGCATGATTATTGCACAGGTGTGCCTTAGGCTGGCCACAATAAAAGGCCACTCTGAAATGTGCAGTTTTATCACACAGCACAATGCCAGAGAAGTCGCAAATTTTGAGGGAGCGTACAATTGGCATGCTGACTGCAGGAATGGCCACCAGAGCTGTTGCCCGTGAATTGAATGTTCATTTCTCTACCATAAGCCGTCTCCAAAAGCGTTTCAGAGAATTTGGCAGTACATCCAACCGGCCTCACAACCACAGACCACGTGTAACCACACCAGCCCAGAACCTCCACATCCAGCATCTTCACCTCCTAGATCGTCTGAGACCAGCCACCCGGACAGCTGCTGCAACAATCGGTTTGCATAACCAAAGAATTTCTGCACAAACTGTCAGAAACCGTCTCAGGGAAGCTCATCTGCATGCTCGTCGTCCTCATCGGGGTCTCGACCTGACTGCAGTTCGTCGTCGTAACCGACTTGAGTGGGCAAATGCTCACATTTGATGGCGTCTGGCACTTTGGAGAGGTGTTCTCTTCACGGATGAATCCCGGTTTTCACTGTACAGGGCAGATGGCAGACAGCGTGTGAACGGTTTGCTGATGTCAACGTTGTGGATCGAGTGGCCCATGGTGGCGGTGGGGTTATGGTATGGGCAGGCGTATGTTATGGACAACGAACACAGGTGCATTTTATTGATGGCATTTTGAATGCACAGAGATACCGTGACGAGATCCTGTTGTGCCTTTCATCCACGACCATCACCTCATGTTGCAGCATGATAATGCACGGCCCCATGTTGCAGTGATCTGTACACAATTCCTGGAAGCTGAAAACATCCCAGTTCTTGCATGGCTAGCATACTCACCGGACATGCCACCCATTGAGCATGTTTGGGATGCTCTGGATCGGCGTATACGACAGCATGTTCCAGGTCCTGCTAATATCCAACAATCCCCCCCCCCCCAAATACAGTAAAACTGCACATTTTAGAGTGGCCTTTTATTGTGGCCAGCCTAAGGCACACCTGTGCAATAATCATGCTGTGTAATCAGCATCTTGATATGCCACACCTGTGAGGTGAATGGATTATCTCGGCAAAGGAGAAGTGCTCACTAACACAGACTTGTGAACAATATTTGAGAGAATATAATTTTGTTCAGTGTGTATATATATTAAATATAAATGCTTATGTATGCATGAATGTATTTTCTTGGCAGTAAATTTACAGGTTTATCAAAATGATCAGATCATAGTCTAAACTCTAATATTTCTCATAAAAATTCTCCAGGACAAAATGTTGTCCACATTCATTTTCACTATACATTTCCTGTAGGTCAATTATTGATTATTTTGTGTCTTTTTAAATTATAACTCCTTAAGGACAAACATCAGAGACAAAGCTAGTACTTCAATAATTCATGAAAGATTAATAGTTTCCTCTTAGACCAGTTTTCATACTCTCTGGTCATTGTTTTTCACAGAGGAAGGCCATTTTAAACATGCTCTCAACAAACTGTGATGTTCTGGATAATAATGTATGCCTATTTTATTTTTTAAACGTTTGTCAGAATAGAGATCCCACACTAAATAAAGCTGACCTAAATAAAGCATACAGTGTGTTCCCATAATGCATCTGTCTCATTGAATATCCACTAACAAAACCTTCCATAAAAAAAGTCCTTGCAACGGTCAAGTTGTGATTTAAAAATATAAACGTTAAGAGAACATTCCAACTGATCATTATGGGAATGTTACTTTTGAATGTTTTCTGAACATTCTAAAGCAAGTAACATTTAAAAAAAAAACATTAAATGAAATTCCATCTAAAATGTTTTTAGGAAAAAGTTCCATGAACAATGTATTAATAACATGTTTTCAGAACATTATTAAAGACCAGATAACTTTAAACGAACATTCTATTAAAGTTACTGGACCGTTTGTTCATAACTTAGAGAGAACCTTGGCAAAACGTTCCGGTTAGTGATTTTCTCATTGACTTTCCAAGGCAGCTTTGAAAGGAACCGGGAACGAGGATGTCATGGTCAGGACTTGTGCTCTTCTGGAGACAGAGTGTCTCATGCTAACAGCCCAACGGCACAGGCATGGCATCGTGTTGTCCTTCAGAGAGCAAGTCTTGAGCGAGCAGCACGAATGCCTCAGCACTTCTGCTCGCTATGTGACACGGATCATGTTTTCACCATGTCAGGTTGTGTTTAATGCTTCCCACAGTTATATAAGATGGAAAATATCAGAAAGAAAAACAAGGTCATTCTAAAGTGTACAGTTATGTACAGGCAAGTAAATCCTGAACAGCAAAATGTTTGGCTGTGATTATGTGTTATTTTTTTAATCATATTTTACAGGTTTGGGGTTGGTATGATGTTTAAAAAAAAAGAAAATTAAGTCTCTAATGCTCACCAAGGATGCATTTGTTTGATCAGAAATATAGTAAAAACAGTCGAATTTAAGATAACTGTTTACTTATTAATATATTGTAAATTGTAATTTATTCCTGTGATCAAAGCTGAATTTTCAGCATCATTACTCCAGTCTTCAGTGTCACATGATCCTTCAGAAATCATTCTAATATGATGATTTGCTGCTCAAGATTTTACTATAAAATGTATGTGAATGTATAAGGAAAATAAGCTGCCGTTCCACTGTCCCGGCTGACAAAAATATGTTCTAAGTTTAGCTAACATTGCTATTAAGTTATGAAAATTTTATTTCTGAGAATATACAAAATATAATTCTTTTTTAAGGGAATGTTTTATCATTATGCAAATATTATGGGAACATTACTTTGAATGTTCTCTGAACCATCTGAAAGAAGCAGAAAGTAGTAACGTAAAAAAAAACCATAAAACTATATCCAACTAAAATGTTTTGGAAAAACGTTCCATGAATGATGTATCATGCTAATGTTTGATAAGGCTTTTAAAAGACCAGATAACTTTGAACGAACGTTCTATTAACGTTACTGGAAGAACTATTGTTTGTAACTTTGAGAGAATGTTTCCTGTTCGCTGGGGTGATTGACAGGAAGAACATGTTTCTCTCAAACTTTCATTTTCAACATTATCTCACTCAAGTATTATATGAACATGTGAAAATATTTTGTATGCTTGAGTTGTGAAACTAATGTGTTTATTATTCACCATATACAGCATGTTGTTGAGCATCTGAGAGAAGTTCCACCGTTCATGAAGAACTTTCGACCCTGTTGTGTAAATCAGTAAAGCTCTCTCCTAATTCAGTCCTTCACATGGAGTCACACTCACTGGGCTGTCAGAATATGGCGCTCCGTCCCGCTGAGAGGATCGGACACGTTTGGACGTCTGTTGACAGGCTGTCAGGTCTCTTTCTTAGACTGCTATTTCACTGCCAAGGGATTTTGGAAAAGTGTAAAAACTGAGGTCAGACAGAATTATTTCACCAGGTTTCACACATGCAGTGAAGAAAAAACACCAATGAGATCTTTTAAATATAATAATCGTTCTCTGCACTGAAATAAAAGGTTTAGGATTTACTTTGAAACAACGTGCACTATTGCATTAAATAACACAAATAATTCCAAAGAATCGGCAAGTATGAAATTAAATGTGTAAATTTTAAGTAGGAAGACTGAAATAGTATTTCCGGTAATGCTTTATACATAATGCATTATAAAAGTGTTTTAAATACATCTTATAATGCGTTGTATGATATCATGAATAATTGTAATCACATACATTATAATACCTCATTGTCACACCTTTAGAAAGTATAATCATTAAAACATGTGACAAACAATCGATTTCAGATGTTACAAGGAATCTGCAAATATTATAATGCATTTTAACTTTGGTTACAATTATTGATGAAAAGACAATATAATGTATATTATTAATACTTTCAGGGCCGTCGCTAGAGGGCAAAAGGTGGCGCTTACGTGGGGGCCCAAAATCAGCCAATATTCTTGTTTTATTTATAGCTTCAAAAAAAAAAAAAAACATTTTTACAGTTTGAGAAAAAGATTCCAGTAATCTCAAATGTGTCTTATCTGGAGTTTCTGAAGTTGTGCTCAGATTTGCCAAGATAGTAAAGTCTGCAGTCAAAATGTTTCTAATCAAATGATCTGAGCTTCTCCACATTCATTTTATAGCTCTATACTCGTACTGTAGCAACTATTGACACATTTGTGCCTCCAAAGGACTTTCAGGAGAAACATCTGAAACGCTGTGTTGGTGTTAAAACAGTCGGAGTGTGTTTTAATCCGAGCTGGAGTTTGATTGATTTCCACAGAGGACCTGACTCATTGATCTCTGTGTCTTCTCAGGTTAAGTGACTTTCTCCAAGTCATCAAACACTGAGGCTTCTGCAACACGACACTTCTCCTCTTCCTCCTCCTCATCCTCCCCTTCAGTCCGTCGGACTCGCTGGAGTCAAACCTTCAGGGATTTTTGTGTGCGGTTCAGGAAGAAGCCGATCAATTGTGTTACATCAGATGAAAACGCCATAAGGTTCTCCAAAACATTCCAAAAGTGATCCTTCTTTCTTTGTTAATTCACTAGCAGTCAAAATTTTGGAATATTTAAGATTTTTTAATGTTTTTAAAAGAATTATCTTATGCTCACCAAGGCAAACATTCTGAGAACGTTCTGGCAAGGTTCTCTCAAAGTTATGAACAAACGCTCTTGCAGTAACGTTAACAGAACGTACACTCAAAGTTGTCTGGTGTTTAAAAATATTCTCAAAATGTCAGCACAAACACATTTTTTATACATCATTCCTGAAACGTATTTCAGGAGCATTTGAAGCTGGACGTTCATCAAACGTTTTTTAAATGTTACTGCTTGTCTCAGAATGTTCAGAAAACATTCAAAAGTAACATTCTCGAGTCATAATGTTTGCAAAATGATCAACTGGAATGTTTCCTTCCTGCTCGTATAAGTCACGGGTGGTTGCTGGCAGACAGATGAAGAAGACGTATACGATTCATTTCCAAGGTTTGTTCTCCAAAGATCCAACAGAAAGGCGAACAGAGAGCAACACACACTTAACATAGACAATACCGGGCACTGAACTGAAACAGAACTGCACACATACAGGTGTTAATGATGGTGACTGATGAGTGCATGACAACAGATGAGTGATGAAGGCAGGTGAATACAAAACATTACGAGTCCAAACTAACATGAATGTGACACACATTGGGAAAAAACAGTTGCTGCCTTAAATTTTTAAACACAATCAACGGCTGTAAGTCATTTCAACTTAAATTATATTAAACTGACTAAAAAATGAGTTGAATCTTGTATAACAACTAAAAAAGTTGTTTCAATTAGTTAAAGTAATGTTAAAACACATTATTGATCATATCATTTTATACAGTGCAAGAATATATATATATATATATATATATATATATATATATATTTTTTTTTTTAAACATTTAAAAACCCAGACGGTTTGAATATTCTGAAAACCTTCAGCAATAACATATCCAGAACTTGGATAAACGCGTCTACGTTTCTAAAACATATTTTTATTAGCTGGGGCTACATTTATTTGATTCAGTTATACAGTAAATATACAGTTAAAGTGTAATTTATTCCTGTGATGAAAGCTGAATTTTCAGCATCATTACTCCAGTCTTCAGTATCACATGATCCTTCAGAAATCAATCTAATGAAAGAAGAAAGATGTAGTTATTTGAACAGGCAAACTCTACTTGATTCTCTCAGCGTGCATGTGTGTTTTCACACTTTCACTACTGTGTGCAACATCTTTTGCAGTATTTCGCCTGTGTGCATTAATTTGCTGCATGAAACCTACAACATCAGCATATTGAAGTGCCCAATGCCGGCTAGTGTGAAGAAAAATGGTGCTTTCAAACAATTAGCATACAATGCACCGATCTTCCCGCAGATAAAACACTGCCCTCTCAAGCAGAGTCGGCACTGGCTGTTTTTCTATGTATCTTCTTCAGGGACACAAGAACGACCCCTGAGTCCTTGTTTCCTGACCAGTGCAGAATTTCCTTTAAAACATCCTGCATTATATCCATGAGGATTTTTTACAACTAAAAGTTCCTCAAAAAGTGAAAGTTGTGAATTTCTATGTGTGATGAATTTGCACACACACACACACACACACACACACACACACACACACACACACACACACACACACACACACACACACACACACACACACACACAAACAATATAATATTGTATAATATATAAATATACTACATAATACTTTCATGCTTTTCATTCTTTTCTACTTTTTCATGATGGCTGTGTGTTGAAGAGTTACATGTCCCCCGTCCCCTCCTCCAGTTTTTTTTCCAGGACCGTTGCTGCATTAAATGTGGGAACTGTCAATGGCCAACAGGGATTTTCTGTCAGAATCTGTAAATGTAAGAAGTTTTAACTTAAAATTTGCTAATGCTGACAAGAAAGTTGAGCCAAACCTGAACTAACATGCACAGCTAACACAAAGATTAATAGCTGCACTCAATATTTTCATTATAAAAACACTGCTCTCCCAAGCTTGTTTGCATCATTGTTGCTCTATACAAATATGTTCAGAATTATTTTTGCATTATCTGATTTAATCTGTGCATTGTGTCCACATTTTCTGAGTGCATGAAGTCAAGTTTGGCTGCATGGTTAGATTATACTCATATGATGTTTAGCATTTAAAGGCAATTGTCTCATTTCTTTCTAGCAGCAGAAAGAAGGGAAGCAGACATTTAAAATATATTACTGGAGCAAAAAGTGTATCTGTACTTTAACTCAAGTACAGGGTTGGTCACTGACTTAGCAAATAGCATCACATAATAACAAGGCACTGACAATTATGGATTGCAAGAGGAACACACAACACTGAAACTCTAACTCTAACTGAGCCTGGTTGTTAGCAGCAGCCGTATCATTATAACCGGGTCCCACGCGTTCACAGGCGGTGATGTTCTCACTATGTGCCAATAAACCAGCATGTTGGCAGGACCCCTTCAGTTTCAAGCACTCCCTTGTGGACCATTAAACAAGGCTCCAGGGCGATCCGTGACATGGGCACATTTACAGTGTGACAAAACTGACATACACTGTTAGAAATTTCTGTAAATTACACAGTATTTAACTGTAAAATGAACTGTATTTTACTGTAAGACTGTTATACAGCATGTTACTGTATTTTAAAGTTGCATTGTGGTAAATATCCCCTTGGCGCCACTAAAATACAGTATTTTTAATTTACTGTAAAGCAAAATACAGTAAAACAAAAACGAGCGCGAAACCTGACCAATCACAGACAAGCTTTTATTTCCCGCTTGGAGAAAGAAGAAAACGAAGACACAAATGCAAGAACCAGTCAGATACAAAGGTGTGTACAAATATTCCTGCTTTTAAGTTACTTTACATGTTTTATGTTTTTGGTTTAACTAAAAAAAGAAAAGAAAAATAAACGCTGCCCCTTAACGGCGCGTGGTCACCTCACACTTTGCTGTGGAGAGAGCTAGAGAGAGTTGTGCCAACACTGCAGATAGGCCTATTCATATTTCGTCATTTTCTTCCCCTTTTCTGAAAGTTTTGCCGTCAAAATATGGACATTAACGGGTCTCTGCCTTGGGTTTGACCACCACGTCAGGAGCAGGTGAGTGTTCATGTGAACTGTTGGCCGAAAAATAAAGCTTTTGTGAATTTAGTTTTAAAAAGTCGTTTTTTCCCGCTATATAAGTTAATCGCTTGTCGTCGTTAACTGATTAACTTACCCCATATTTGCACGTCATGGCTATAGTGCTAGAGTAAAACCCGAAATGTTCGTGTGCAAACACTGTGGCGTCTATGTGGAGACATTATATACGCCTTTATTGATCATGCCAAAGGACATAAAAACACGGCGAACTTCAGGTTTTCGTGTGCAGTTCCTGAATGCCCGTGCACATTACAAAGCCTCTCCGCACTTAAGTCTCACATTTACCGCAAACACAGAAAGGCCGCGAAAAAACCGAACAGATGTGAACAACACGATCTAAATTCTAGATGCAGCGTTGAAGGCTGTACATTCGTGTCGACTAAATTCGCCAGTCTTTGTGAACATCTAAAATGGCATATTCGAGATGGCAAAAAAATTGAATGTCCGATTACTGGCTGTAAAAAATATTTTCGAGTGAAGTCTTCATTTTCAGCACACCTCAGTAGAAAACATAAAAACGAATATGAGAAGTTCAAGTCTGTCTGTGGAGAGATCACTGAGATTTCTGTTGCTGTGCCAGATGTGAATACTGAGGGCTTTGATGATGTGAATACTGAGGGCTTTGATGATGTGGAATTTCAAGAAAGTGGTCCAGCCATTCAGCTTGACAAAGACAGATTTCTGACTAATTTGGCTTTATTTTATTTGAGGATGCAGTCAAAAATGATCCTGCCAGCTACAACAATTCAGATTTTAATTGATGAGTTCATGGAGGTGCATACAAATAGCATGACACATACCCTGTCCAAAGTTAATGAAGAATTGACAAAGCTGAAAATTCCAGACTGTCAAATAAATGAAATAATTAGTGGGTTATCTAAAGAAAACTTACTTAAGATGTATAATGAGGGATATTTTAAGTCAGATCAGACTCGGAAGTCTTTTTTCAAAGAACATTTCAATTATGTGGAGCCTGTGCAGGTTTACCTAGGCTGTGATGCATCAGGGAAAGAGCGCTTTTGTCAGTACATACCAGTGAAAGAAACTCTGAAGGCATTTCTGAACAATGGATCTGTTAAAGAACAGTATGATAAGACCAAGGGGCAAACATCACAAAATCCCCATGTACTTGAGGATATAAGAGATGGGAGAAATTTCAAAGAAAACACTCTTTTCTCTGCTTCTTCAAAAATCATAAGTCCAGGTGGGGAAAAGAAGTTAGTACAGTCCTCAAAGACATCGACAGAGAGGGCAGAGATGTCGACCCAGGCCTTGCAGCAGTCCTGTTGATGATGGCCCACTTTAAAGAAAAGGAGGAATCACTGTTTCTTTTAGCCGATGTGAGTATTTTCCATTTATGTATTTGAAAATGTATGTAACTCACAGTTAGTAAAACATATTTGTGTGTGTGTGTGTGTGTGTGTGTGTGTGTGTGTGTGTATGTGTGTGTAGGTCACAACAACTCCAACAGATGCAGAGACCAGTATTTCACTTCCTTCTACTCCAAGGCTCATCATGCTTGGTAAGATCCTTTAATACATGATTAACATTGTTTAAGAGATTGTTTAGAGATGCACGATTAATCATTAAAATATTGCGATCACATCTCATAAACAAATGTCAATGATTCGCCTGAGTCAATCAAACTCTTGACTAAAATCATAACGTTCAAATCTGCATTTGTGCTGCCGCTGAAGCAGAGAAGGCAGCTGTCATGTATGGGTATGAAAAAGCTCCACAGTCTTTTTAACCACACAATATCATTATTTCAGTGTTACAAATATTAAAATTATAAGTACTGGGATAAAAGTTTATAGTTAGCAATAAAAATAGAGCAAATCAGCGTTTTAATATAACTTCGCACTTCAAATAAAGCATTTATGTTTTGCCACTAGGTGGGGACAAGTGACAGTGAAAAAATTTATTTGACATTGAATCGTTCATTCAGGAGACTGAACGATTCATCCCTTGTTGTTCAAACCTTATTAAAGGTGATGTTAAAGGGTTAGTTCACCCAAAAATGAAAATTCTGTCAGTAATTACTCACCCTCATGTCGTTCCAAACCCGTAAGACCTTCGTTCATCTTCGGAACACAAATGAAGATATTTTTGATGAAATCCGAGAGCTTTCTGACCCCTCCATAGACATCAACGTCATTGCAATTTTCACGGCCCAGAAAGGTAGGAAAGACATTGTTAAAATAGTCCATGTGACTATAGTGGTTTAACCTTAATGTTATGAAGCAACGAGAATAATTTTTCTGTGCAAAAAAACTAACGAACAAAAAATAACAACTTTACTTAACAATTTCTTCTTGTCTGTGTCAGTCTCCTACACTGTTTACGTTGTAAATACAGCACTTGCGGGTTCTACGTTAGAAGTGCTGTATTTACAATGTAAACAGTGTAGGAGACTGACACAGACAAGAAGAAATTGTTGAATAAATTCTGAAGTCACATGGGCTATTTTAACAACGTTTTACCTACCTTTCTGGGCCTTGAAAGTTGCAATGACGTAGCTGTCTAAGGAGGGGACAGAAAGCTCTGAGATTTCATCAAAAATAACTTAATTTGTGTTCCGAAGATGCACGAAGGTCTTATGGGTTTGGAATGACATGAGGGTGAGTAATTACAGACAGAATTTTCATTTTAGGGTGAACTAACCCTTTAACATCACCTTAAATAAGTTTTGAATAACAAGGGTGACTAAATGATGTTTGTCATTGTTGGCTAAACTATCCTTTTAAACTAATGAGAAAATCTCCATCTAGATATTGTCACTGACACCAAAACCAAATGTTAAATGTTTTTGCAAAGTTAAACACTATAAATTAATTCATTACTATTTTTTTTTATTTTTATTTTTTAGGGGATTCAGTTCTACACAGCAAAAAATGGATGCTGTCAATTGAAGGCAAAGTCCTCTTTCCTGAGACTGACCTACCAGATTTGTCCTCTGCGTTTGCTGTTCTCTTCGGTTGCTATTATGTGTTTAACATCGAGTACCAAG
>JAVALU010001353.1:0-15000 GCA_030770095.1 Gila robusta
TGGATCGGTTCCATATGATATAATTAAATCGAGTGTATGATTAAGACGATGAGTTGGTCCGGTGACGTTTTGCTTGACCCCGAAGGAGTTTAATAAATCTGTAAACGCAGCCCCTAACGCATCATTTAAATTATCTACGTGTATGTTAAAATCTCCAACAATTAATGCTTTATCGACGTTGACCAAAAGATCTGATAGAAAGTCAGCAAACTCCTTTAGGAAATTGGCGTAAGGCCCTGGAGGTCTATATACGGTAGCCAATGCTAGAGATAATAGGGATTTTTTTCTTACATCTAAGAGCGTAACATTTAGCACAAGTACTTCAAACGAATTAAACCTATGACGAGTTTTCTGAGTAACATTAAGGATATCTCTGTAGATTGTTGCAACACCGCCGCCACGACCGATCAGACGGGGCTCATGCTTATAACAGTATCCTGGCTGAGTAGACTCATTTAGACCGAAATAATCATTTGGTTTAAGCCAGGTTTCAGTAAGGCACAGAACATCGAAATTATTATCTGTGACCATTTCATTTACAATAACCGCCTTAGGTGTGAGCGATCTAATGTTTAGAAGACCTAGCTTTAGAAATTGTTTTTGTTCACTAATAGCGAGATTTTTTGTTTTAATAACAGTTAGATTTTTTCTAGATCCCGCAGTAGATTTATTATTTGATCTTAGTAAACGAGGAATAGACACAGTTTCTATGCAATGTTCTACACTAGTATTAATATCAATTAAATTGGTGCAGTAGAGACTGTGATTTGGATTTTTGGTTACTAGTCAAACAGTATTTAACATCTTGGAGATGTTATCCGACAGAAGATCTGCCCCGATTCTACTTGGGTGTAAGCCATCAGCGCGGAAGAGCCTTGGTCGCTCCCAAAACAGATTCCAATTATTTACAAAGAGCAGTTTCTGCTCATTGCACCATGACAATAACCATTCATTTAGCGCAAATAATCTACTGAACTTTTCATGCCCTCGTCGGTACGTAGGAAGCGGTCCAGACACAATAATCGATGTTTCAGGCGATGTGCTGCGTACCGTATCGATAAGGCTCCTGAAGTCTTGCTTCAGAACCTCAGTCTGTCGCAGCATAATGTCGTTAGCTCCCGCGTGCAGCACAACAGCTCCGACGCGCTCGTCACTGTTCAAAATCTCAGTTACCCGCGCAGTGATATCGAGAACACGAGCACCAGGAAAGCAGTGACTGTGCACCTTACTTTTACCTAACGTAGCGTGGACGTGTCGGACGGTGGAATCGCCGATGATCACAGCATCGCGTTCCGTTTCACGAAGAGGGGAGAAGCGGTTCTGAGTGGAGATCTCGAAAACCGGGAGGGGCGAAAAAATTCGATCCTGTTCCAGGATCTGTGAAATCTTCCCAAATCTGTTCCGGGATCTGTGAAATCTTCCCGAATCTGTTCCGGGATCTGTGAAATCTTCCCGAATCTTCCAAGATCTGTGAAATCTTCCAGAATCTTCCGGGATCAGTGAAATCTTCCTGAATCTGTTCCAGGATCAGTGAAATCTTCTCGAATCTGTTCCAGGGTCTGTGAAATCTTCCTGAATCTGTTCCAGGATCAGTGAAATCTTCCTGAATCTGTTCCAGGTTCTGTGAAATCTTCTCGAATCTGTTCCAGGATCTGTGAAATCTTCCCGAATCTGTTCCAGGATCTGTGAAATCTTCCCGAATCTGTTCCAGGATCAGTGAAATCTTCCCGAATCTGTTCCAGGATCAGTGAAATCTTCCCGAATCTGTTCCAGGATCTGTGAAATATTCCCGAATCTGTTCCAAGATCAGTGAAATCTTCCCGAATCTGTTCCAAGATCAGTGAAATCTTCCCGAATCTGTTCCAGGATCAGTGAAATCTTCCCGAATCTGTTCCAGGATCTGTGAAATCTTCCCGAATCTGTTCCAGGATCTGTGAAATCTTCCCGAATCTGTTCCAGGATCAGTGAAATCTTCCTGAATCTGTTCCATGATCAGTGAAATCTTCTCGAATCTGTTCCAGGATCTGTGAAATCTTCTCGAATCTGTTCCAGGATCTGTGAAATCTTCCCGAATCTGTTCCAGGATCTGTGAAATCTTCCAGGATCAGTGAAATCTTCTCGAATCTGTTCCAGGATCTGTGAAATCTTCCCGAATCTGTTCCAAGATCAGTGAAATCTTCCCGAATCTGTTCCAGGATCAGTGAAATCTTCCCGAATCTGTTCCAGGATCTGTGAAATCTTCCCGAATCTGTTCCAGGATCAGTGAAATCTTCCTGAATCTGTTCCAGGATCTGTGAAATCTTCCCGAATCTGTTCCAGGATCTGTGAAATCTTCCTGAATCTGTTCCAGGATCTGTGAAATCTTCCCGAATCTGTTCCAAGATCAGTGAAATCTTCCCGAATCTGTTCCAGGATCAGTGAAATCTTCCCGAATCTGTGAAATCTTCCTGAATCTCTGTTCCAGGATCAGTGAAATCTTCCCGAATCTGTTCCAGGATCTGTGAAATCTTCCTGAATCTGTTCCAGGATCTGTGAAATCTTCCCGAATCTGTTCCAGGATCAGTGAAATCTTCCCGAATCTGTTCCAGGATCTGTGAAATCTGTGAAATCTTCCAGGATCTGTGAAATCTTCCAGGATCAGTGAAATCTACCTGAATCTGTTCCATGATCAGTGAAATCTTCTCGAATCTGTTCCAGGATCTGTGAAATCTTCTCAAATCTGTTCCAGGATCTGTGAAATCTTCCCGAATCTGTTCCAGGATCTGTGAAATCTTCCTGATTCTGCTCCAGGATCTGTAAAATCTTCCTGAATGTGTCGAGACGCTCCTCAGGAATCAATGGCGTTCTCTTGTGTGATCATACATATTAAACTCACAGGTATAAAAATCATCATTAAAGGCTGGAACAAAAGCAAAGTTTAATGTATGGCATATATCCTTTGTAAAAGTTCAGATATTTTGGGGATTTTTATCAGTCTTTGCTCTTCAGTCTGTCTTGTATTTATAACACACCAGTCTACACGCATCAGTTTGATCAGAAAACATGTCAGAAATCAAATGCTGTAATTAATAATTGATTAAAACCAGTCTCAATGTTTAAATGATTTGTTTGTAACAGGGGGCAAGTGAGTAAAACAAAGTTCTTTTTATATTATATTATTGTATATTATATTATATCTGCAAGGAGAACCGTCAAGATCCAGGCTCTCCTGTATGGGAAATCCTGTCATGACACACATTAAACACGCAAAGCATTGTGCATTTTTCCATTTTCCTTTCTCCAAACATGAACTGGGGCTTGAGACACACACACACACACACACTGGCTAAACCAAGCGTCTGCTAGCTGTCTCAAGTCACTGAGGTCAGGTAAACCTCATCATATAGAGACTGAGGGCCAGATGTACGTACATTAGCGAGCGCAGCGTTAATAGCGCCATGGCCGAGCCGCAGAAAGGGCTTGATGTGAAACCGCAGTGTGTGTGTCATGTACCAAACCCGCAGTTCATCAGGTAATCCGCGCCTGTCCCACCCAGTGCACTCACTATACCGTGAATTGCGCGTATTTAAACGCTCCTCCTCTTTCCATCATGGATCATCCACCAAGTCAGGCAAACAGCGGAAACAAGCATTTAGCAATAACGAGGTTGATCTGCTTGTTCATGAGGTAACAGCAAATTTAATCATCATACAAGGCCGGGATTCCACACACACACAAAAGAATGCCATCCGGACCGAAATCACACAAAACATCAATGCAATATCCTCGACCCGCAGACAGAAGAGCTGGCAGGACTCAAACCAGCAAACCTCCTCAGTTACTCCTGCGTTTCAGAGGCGGAGAATTATCAGCGCAAAACAGGCGTTTCCAGCGGCTTTTCCTGTACATAACGCGGAATACATGATTATGCGCAGTTTACCTCTTGACCATCCCATGTCTTTATGTGACACTCCCACTGTCCCATGACCATCCCATGAATGCGTATCCATGACGCCATTTCCAGTTCCCGCCACAGGAAGTCTGCGCGTTCATCTCGTGCGTCCCGTTCCTACACACCTCGCCATGGTTTAATACGCACTTTGCGAAACTAATATGCCTGAAGTGGCGCAAAAGCGTTACTGTGCGTTCACACCGGACGCGAATAGCGCGTCAAATTCGCGTCTACCGCGTCTAGTTTGACGCTTGACCACTTTGTGTTAATTCGCGTGTCAAGAGTGAAACTGACGCGCGTAAAAACAAAAGTTTGAAGCGAAATTTACGCGCGTCAGAATCGAAACCCGTTGGCGGCCATCTTTTTTATGTTGATCGAGCATTCATCGAGAGAGTCACCGCTCTGTATTTGCTCTGGAGAGCAGAACGGCGGCGTAGGGGTAATCGTCGCCGTATTTGTGTCCACCAGACCCTTCGAAGGCGAACCCAGTGTGGCGAGTTTCACCATTGGCTCGCTCCAGGAGCTGCGCCTGGATGACGGCGGCTTTCAGCGGTACTTCCGCCTGTCCCGCGCCCAGCTTGATGACCTGTTGTCCCGCATCGGAGCGAGGATCACCCTCGCCCTCATCCACCTAATCTGTCATTTATTTTTGTTTTGATGATAAATGGAGCCAGCCTCCAAAAGTGATTAATCTGTCCTGTGATTTTTCTCTCTCTCACACAACACTGTCCAGACACGAACTTATGCAGTATGTTTGTCTTTACATTATAATAATATTTCATATAATCTAGATATGGAATAAATAGCATTCAATACAAAATGAATATGTCTCATATATTGAAATCAAGTTTTATGTGATAAAATATTTGCTTTGTTGTGCATTAGAACCACAGTCATATTACAAAATAATTTATTGAAGCATCCAGATACTTCACCACGTGACAGCAGCAAGCAGCTAGGCTCCTGATTGGTTAACGCGGCGCGAATTGACGCAGAAGTTCAGATTTTTCAACTCGGGCGGCAGACGCGAATTCGCGTCAAACGCGTGAATGCACAAATAGCACTAACTAAATAATTCGCGCTTAACGCGCCATGCGCGAACTTGACGCGCGAATGAGGCGTATTCGCGTCTACCGCGCCGCGCTCTACGCCTCATTCGCGCCGCAGGAATTTTTTACGCGCGTAATGCGTCTTTGCATTGACTTAACATTGAAATCACTCGCGCCTGACGCGCTATTCGCGTCCGGTGTGAACGCACCATTAGTAGATCTGGCCCTGAGTGTGTGTGTGTGTGTGTGTATAGAGACTGTCTGATCCCCGAATTAAGAAATACAAAAAACTCCTAAACCCATTTAAGGGTAAACATTTAATTTTTGTTCAACAAATAAAAAGCAGAAATAATACAGATGAACAAATGATAAAGCTCGGGTTGCTGAATATTCGATCCCTTACTTCAAAAGCACTTATTGTTAATGATATGATCACAGACTATAACCTTATTATAACTTTATTCTAGATCTGCTGTAAAGCCTAAACAATCTCTGTTACTGTAACCTCCTATTATCACTGTAATGCCTAAACATATTGTTAAAAGCACTGTATAAATGAAGGTGACTTGTGTGTGTGTGTGTGTGTATGTGAGTGAGTGAGTGTGAGTGTGTCTGTGTGTGTGTGTGAGTTGTGTGTGTGTGAGTGTATCAGTGTGTGTGTGTGTGTGTGTGAGTGTGTCTCTGTGTGTGTGTGAGTGTGTCAGTGTGTGTGTGTGTGTGAGTGAGTGTGAGAGTTGTGTGTGTGTGTGAGTGTATCAGTGTGTGTGTCAGTGTGTGTGTGTGTGTGTGTGTGTGTGTGTGTATTCTGCATCATCCTGCTGGTCTTCTGACGCTCATCACATTCTGAAGTCCTTCAGAAACTCTCCTCACACTGATGACCTGCACACACACACACACACACACACACACACAGAGTGTATCGGGTGACGAGGTTCAGTGTTTCACCCATTTAAGAAAAGGCACGAGTCAAAAGATGATGATTTGATTAATTTAAAATATGATTATATAATATTCCAGATGCCTTGAAGCACATTATCTTATCGATCCGCAGTAAACATGAATAACACTGTAACAAAGCATGTGTGGATGTACACACATCACACTACACACTACATACTTCACACTACACACGTCACACTTCACACTACACATTACACACGTCACACTACACACGTCACACTACACGTCACACTACACATTTCACATTACACACGTCACACTACACACTTCAGACTACACATTACATACTTCACACGTCACACTGCACACGTCACACTACACATTACATACTTCACACTACACATTACACACGTCACACTACACACGTCACATTACACACTTCACACTACACATTACATACTTCACACTACACACGTCACACTACACATTACATACTTCACACTACACACGTCACACTACACACGTCACACTACACATTACATACTTCACACTACACACGTCACACTACACACTTCACACTACACACTTCACACTACACACTACACACGTCACACTACACACGTCACACTACACGTCACACTACACATTTCACACGTCACACTACACACTTCAGACTACACATTACATACTTCACACTACACACGTCACACTGCACACGTCACACTACACATTACATACTTCACACTACACATTACACACGTCACACTGCACACGTCACACTGCACACGTCACACTACACATTACACACGTCACACTGCACACGTCACACTACACATTACATACTTCACACGTCACACTACACACGTCACACTGCACACGTCACACTACACATTACATACTTCACACTACACACGTCACATTACACACTTCACATTACACACTTCACACTACACATTACACACGTCACACTGCACACGTCACACTGCACACGTCACACTGCACACGTCACACTACACATTACACACGTCACACTACACACGTCACACTGCACACGTCACACTGCACACGTCACACTACACATACACACGTCACACTACACACGTCACACTGCACACGTCACACTACACACGTCACACTACACACGTCACACTGCACACGTCACACTACACATTACACACGTCACACTGCACACGTCACACTGCACACGTCACACTACACTCACACGTCACACTCACACGTCACACTGCACACGTCACACTGCACACGTCACACTACACACTCACACGTCACACTCACATCACACGTCACACTACACATTACACACGTCACACTACACACGTCACACTACACACGTCACACTGCACACGTCACACTGCACACGTCACACTGCACACGTCACACTGCACACGTCACACTACACACACGTCACACTACACATTACACTACTTCACACGTCACACTACACACGTCACACTGCACACGTCACACTACACATTACATCACTTCACACTACACACGTCACACTCACACTCACACTTCACACTTACACACTTCACACTACACATTACACACGTCACACTACACACGTCACACTGCACACGTCACACTGCACACGTCACACTGCACACGTCACACTACACATCACACGTCACACTACACACGTCACACTGCACACTCACACTCACACTACACACGTCACACTGCACACGTCACACTGCACACGTCACACTCACACTACACACGTCACACTGCACACGTCACACTGCACACGTCACACTGCACACGTACACACGTCACACTGCACACGTCACACTGCACACGTCACACTCACACTACACACGTCACACTACACACGTCACACTACACACACGTCACACTACACACGTCACACTGCACACGTCACACTGCACACGTCACACTGCACACGTCACACTGCACACTCACACTACACACGTCACACTGCACAGTCACACTCACACTACACACGTCACACTGCACACGTCACACTACACATTACACACGTCACACTACACACGTCACACTACACATTACACACGTCACACTACACACGTCACACTGCACACGTCACACTGCACACTCACACCACACGTCACACTGCACACGTCACACTTCACATTACACACGTCACACTGCACACGTCACACTACACACGTCACACTGCACACGTCACACTTCACATTACACACGTCACACTGCACACGTCACACTACACACGTCACACTGCACACGTCACACTTCACATTACACACGTCACACTGCACACGTCACACTACACATTACACACGTCACACTACACACGTCACACTGCACACGTCACACGTCACACTACACACGTCACACTGCACACGTCACACTACACATTACACTACACATTACACATTACACACGTCACACTGCACACGTCACACTGCACACGTCACACTACACATTACACACGTCACACTACACACGTCACACTGCACACGTCACACTGCACACGTCACACTACACATTACACACGTCACACTGCACACGTCACACTGCACACGTCACACTACACATTACACACGTCACACTGCACACGTCACACTACACATTACACACGTCACACTACACACGTCACACTGCACACGTCACACTACACATTACACACGTCACACTACACACTGCACACGTCACACTTCACATTACACACGTCACACTGCACACGTCACACTGCACACGTCACACTGCACACGTCACACTACACATTACACACGTCACACTGCACACGTCACACTGCACACGTCACACTGCACACGTCACACGTCACACTACACATTACACACGTCACACTACACACGTCACACTGCACACGTCACACTACACATTACACACGTCACACTACACATTACACACGTCACACTACACATTACACACGTCACACTACACATTACATACGTCACACTACACACGTCACACTGCACACGTCACACTTCACATTACACACGTCACACTGCACACGTCACACTGCACACGTCACACTGCACACGTCACACGTCACACTTCACATTACACACGTCACACTGCACACGTCACACTGCACACGTCACACTGCACACGTCACACTACACATTACACACGTCACACTGCACACGTCACACTGCACACGTCACTACACATTACACACGTCACACTGCACACGTCACACTGCACACGTCACACTGCACACGTCACACGTCACACTACACATTACACACGTCACACTACACACGTCACACTGCACACGTCACACTACACATTACACACGTCACACTACACATTACACACGTCACACTACACATTACACACGTCACACTACACATTACACACGTCACACTACACACGTCACACTGCACACGTCACACTTCACATTACACACGTCACACTGCACACGTCACACTGCACACGTCACACTACACATTACACACGTCACACTGCACACGTCACACTACACATTACACACGTCACACTACACACGTCACACTGCACACGTCACACTTCACACGTCACACTACACATTACACACGTCACACTACACACGTCACACTACACACGTCACACGTCACACTTCACACTTCACACGTCACACTACACACGTCACACTGCACATTACACACGTCACACTACACACGTCACACTTCACATTACACACTACACACGTCACACTGCACACGTCACACTGCACACGTCACACTACACACGTCACACGTCACACTACACACGTCACACTACACACGTCACACTTCACATTACACACTACACACGTCACACTGCACACGTCACACTACACACGTCACACGTCACACTACACACGTCACACTGCACATTACACACTACACACGTCACACGTCACACTACACACGTCACACGTCACACTACACACGTCACACTACACACGTCACACTTCACATTACACACTACACACGTCACACTACACACGTCACACTACACACGTCACACGTCACACTGCACACGTCACACTACACACGTCACACTGCACACTTCACATTACACACGTCACACTGCACACGTCACACTGCACACGTCACTACATACTTCACACGTCACACTGCACATTACATACTTCACACTACACACGTCACACTGCACACTTCACACTACACATTACACACGTCACACTACACACGTCACACTACACATTACACACTTCACACGTCACACGTCACACTACACACGTCACACTGCACACGTCACACTGCACACGTCACACTGCACACGTCACACTTCACACACGTCACACTACACATTACATACTTCACACGTCACACTGCACACTTCACACTACACATTACACACGTCACACTACACACGTCACACTTCACATTACACACTTCACACGTCACACTACACACGTCACACTTCACATTACACTTCACACGTCACACGTCACACTACACATTACATACTTCACACGTCACACTGCACACTTCACACGTCACACGTCACACTACACATTACATACTTCACACGTCACACTGCACACTTCACACTACACATTACACACGTCACACTACACACGTCACACTGCACACGTCACACTACACATTACACTACACATTACACATTACACACGTCACACTGCACACGTCACACTGCACACGTCACACTCACATTACACACTTCACACGTCACACTACACACGTCACACTCACACTTACACACGTCACACTACACACGTCACACTACACACGTCACACTTCACATTACACACTTCACACGTCACACTGCACACGTCACACTCACATTACACACTTCACACTCACACGTCACACTGCACACGTCACACTACACATTACACACGTCACACTACACACGTCACACTACACACGTCACACTACACATTACACACGTCACACTACACACGTCACACTACACACGTCACACTACACACGTCACACTGCACACTTCACATTACACACTTCACACGTCACACTACACACGTCACACTTCACACGTCACACTGCACACGTCACACTACACATTACACACGTCACACTACACACGTCACACTACACACGTCACACTACACACGTCACATTACATACTCCACACGTCACACTGCACACTTCACACTACACATTACACACGTCACACTACACACGTCACACTTCACATTACACACTTCACACGTCACACTTCACATTACACTACACACGTCACACTACACACTGCACACGTCACACTACACATTACACACGTCACACTACACACGTCACACTACACGTCACACTGCACACGTCACACTACACACGTCACACTGCACACGTCACACTACACATTACATACTTCACACTACACATTACACACGTCACACTACACACGTCACATTACACACTTCACACTACACATTACATACTTCACACTACACACGTCACACTTCACACTACACATTACATACTTCACACTACACACGTCACACTACACACGTCACACTACACATTACATACTTCACACTACACACGTCACACTACACACTTCACACTACACACTTCACACTACACACGTCACACTACACGTCACACTACACATTTCACACGTCACACTACACATTACACACGTCACACTACACATTACACACGTCACACTACACACTTCACACTACACACTTCACACTACACACGTCACACTACACACTTCACACTACACACTTCACACTACACACGTCACACTACACGTCACACTACACATTACACACGTCACACTACACACTTCACACTACACACTTCACACTACACACGTCACACTACACGTCACACTACACATTTCACACGTCACACTACACATTACACACGTCACACTACACACTTCACACTACACACTTCACACTACACACGTCACACTACACGTCACACTACACATTACACACGTCACACTACACACTTCACACTACACACTTCACACTACACACGTCACACTACACGTCACACTACACATTTCACACGTCACACTTCACACTACACACGTCACACTACACACTTCACACTACACACTTCACACTACACACGTCACACTACACGTCACACTACACATTACACACGTCACACTACACACTTCACACTACACACTTCACACTACACACGTCACACTACACGTCACACTACACATTTCACACGTCACACTACACATTACACACGTCACACTACACACTTCACACTACACACTTCACACTACACACGTCACACTACACATTTCACACGTCACACTACACATTACATACTTCACACTACACACTTCACACTACACATTACACGTCACACTACACACGTCACACTACACACGTCACACTACACACGTCACACTTCACACTACACATTACACGTCACACTGCACACGTCACACTACACATTACCAGAGGTGGAAAGAGTAATAAAATATTCTACTCAAGTAAAATTACTACTACTTCAATGAAATTTTACTTAAATACAAGTAAAATTACCGGTCTAAAAATCTACTCAAGTAAAAGTAAAAAGTAGCTCATTTAAAATTTACTCAAGTAAAAGTTACTGAGTTACTTTTTTAACAGTGGGGGGTGGGGGGGGGGTGGTGAACAGTGTGGGGGGGGGGTGAACAGTGGGGGGTGGGTGAACAGTGGGTGGGGGGGACTCTCCCGTGTAGGGTTGTAATAGTATGAGATTTTTACAGTATGATAACGTCTCAGAAAATATCACGGTTTACAGTATTAATCAATTATTAAATAAACGGTATTATGAAATTATGGTTATTATTATTATTATTATCATCAGTTAAAATTACAGTTAAATTAAAGAAAACAGGTTTTTTTGGGGTTGAACAAATGCTTGAACGCTTTGAAACCATTTGTTTGTTTTGTTTATTAAAATTTCAATAGAACATGTCTAATCAATTAAATTCAATAATTGATAATGAATTAGATTAACAACTCATTTTTAACATTAATAATTTATTACATTTTTTAAGAATAATATAGTCCTATGAAATGTATTTTATTCAGAAAATTAATGTTTCTTTTTATGATTTAATCCAAATATATTATCAAAAACGGTGGCAATCAAATTAAAATTTAAACTTGTGTCCTTTTATTTTTTGGGGAAGAGCTGCAAAAAACAGATTTACTAAATTAAACCATGGACAAAAAATATATGCCTTAATTAATGTTTAAATAAATTGTATTATTATTGTTGTTGTTATTATTATTATTTTGAGAAGTACATTCTATTGTATGCCTACAACAGTAATATATTTCTGTCATAATTTCTCCTAGTTAAACCAAACTTTTATTTTGACGGGTTGTAGTGAAGACCTGTTTCAAAGTGTAAGCCTATTTGACAATGGTTTTTCTCAAATAAAATGATGAAAATGCTCATTAGGCGTTCTCTCAGAGCAGCTCTGGAAATGTTCATGTATTCATCATGTATTCAAATTGTTTGTGAGACGCTGAAAACACCACGAGTACTTGAGTATGTAGTAGACAAAGCGGAGCAGCTCATTCACACCGATTCACAGAAACGCAGAACAAGCAGGTTATATATTTACATAGCAGTATTTTTGCGCTTAAATATTCACAGACCATCTCGCGATTGGATTTATTGCACAGTTCTACTTTCCATGTATTCATCCATCCATCATTTTGCATGTTTTACGTGACATCTTCTGCGTTATGTAAATTCCATTTTCATGACTGGATTCCGGGATTCCCTCTGCATCACGTAAATCATTCGCCTTACGTTATAATCGGGACATACCTTTATCTGCAGGAGGGATGGTGTCCTATGTATCCTCCTTTTGCAGCCACTTTGTGTCCACATTTTTTGCAAATAGGATATCTATCCTCGAGGACAACCACACTTTTTTACATCCAAAGTATTTCCATACTGGCCATAATTCGCTTCATAAGAATTCGAGGGTGCTTCGCTGTCAGCTTCAGCTGGGTCTGCTCACCTTTTTTGCACGTTTGTTCTCCCGCCCTTCAATCAATGCAGTAGTTTCCGGAGTGTGATTTTTTTTTTCTCCCTTGTATTATTATTTTTTACTCAGTAACGGATATGATTTCAAATGTAGCAAAGTACAATACTTCAAACAAAACGTACTTAAGTAAAAGTAAAATTACAGATTTTAAAAACTACTTAAAAAAGTAGAAGTACACAAAAAAACGACTCAATTACGTAACGCGAGTAAATGTAATTCGTTACTTTCCACCTCTGCACATTACATACTTCACACTACACATTACACACGTCACACGTCACATTACACACTTCACATTACATACTTCACACTACACATTACACACGTCACACTACACATTACACACGTCACACTACACATTACACACGTCACACTACACATTACACACGTCACACTACACATTACATACTTCACACTACACATTACATACTTCACACTACACATTACATACTTCACACTACACATTACATACTTCACACTACACATTACACACGTCACACGTCACATTACACACTTCACATTACACACTTCACATTACATACTTCACACTACACATTACACACGTCACACTGCACACGTCACACTACACACTTCACATTACACACTTCACACGTCACACTACACACGTCACACTTCACATTACACACTTCACACGTCACACTACACACGTCACACTACACACGTCACACTTCACATTACACACTTCACACTGCACACGTCACACTTCACATTACACACTTCACACTGCACACGTCACACTACACATTACACACGTCACACTACACACGTCACACTACACACGTCACACTACACACGTCACACTTCACATTACACACTTCACACGTCACACTACACACGTCACACGTCACACTACACACGTCACACTGCACACGTCACACTACACATTACACACGTCACACTACACACGTCACACTACACACTTCACATTACACACTTCACACGTCACACTTCACAAGTCACACTGCACACGTCACACTACACATTACATACTTCATACGTCACACTGCACACTTCACACTACACATTACACACGTCACACTACACACGTCACACTACACACGTCACACTACACACGTCACACTACACACGTCACACTTCACATTACACACTTCA
>JAVALU010001353.1:20000-22500 GCA_030770095.1 Gila robusta
TGTTGATATGATAAATCGGGTACTTTCAGCAATGTGGCGGTGAATTATGTAAATGATGTATATTACGATGTTATGATGAACTCTACGTCTTTCTCCACTGATGAAAAAAACTAATTTAGAGGTCTTTAGAATCGCGTGGAAAGACAGTATGTCACTTTATAAAAAGGCACTTAAAACGGCCAGGGCTGAGCACCTCAGCAAATTAATAGAAAACAACCGAAATAATCCAAGGTTTTTATTTAATACCGTGGCTAGACTAACAAATAAACAGACGTTGTCTGAACAAAATACCTCGTTACAGTTTAGTAGTAATGATTTCATGAACTTCTTTCCGCAATTATCACCCCGCAAGAACAATTACAATGCTTTACAACCATAGAACAAAAAGAGTTAAATAAACTTATCACTTCATCTAAAACAACAACATGTTTATTAGATCCTATACCAACTGAACTACTGAAAGAAGTGTTACCTATAGTGGAAGAGCCTCTTCTCAATATTATTAACTCATCTTTATCTTTAGGTCATGTTCCAAGAACGTTCAAGCTGGCAGTTATAAAACCTCTTATTAAGAAACCACAATTAGATCCAAATAACCTAGCAAATTACAGACCCATTTCGAATCTTCCATTTATGTCAAAAATATTAGAAAAAGTTGTGTCCGCTCAACTCGGCTCTTTCTTGCAAGAAAACGACATCTATGAAAAGTTTCAGTCTGGATTCAGGCCACATCATAGCACTGAAACTGCGCTTGTTAGAATCACAAATGATTTACTTTTAGCTTCGGACCAAGGCTGTATCTCAGTACTAGTTTTACTTGATCTTAGTGCTGCGTTCGATACTATAGATCACACAATACTCTTAGATCGACTACAAAATTACACTGGTGTTCAAGGACAAGCATTAAGCTGGTTCAGGTCATACTTATCTGACCGCTACCATTTCGTCTACTTAAATGGAGAAAAATCGATTATAACTTCGGCAAACTATGGAGTGCCGCAGGGATCTGTGTTAGGCCCTTTATTATTCTCAATATATATGCTGCCACTTATTCTAAGGAAATATTGAATTAGTTTCCATTGCTATGCTGATGACACTCAAATATATATTTCATCACGGCCAGATGAATACGCTAAATTATCCAAATTGACAGATTGTGTTAAAGATATAAAAGATTGGATGACGCGTAATTTTCTTTTATTAAATCCAGACAAGACAGAGGTAATACTTATCGGTTCTAAAAACCGTCCACAAAACCTTTCACAGCACGACTTTAACATAGTAGGATGCCCTGTTACTTTATCCGCTACAGTAAAAGACCTGGGTGTTACATTAGACTGCAACCTGTCTTTTGAAAAGCATATTTCATATGTTACAAAAACTGCCTTTTTCCACCTTAGAAACATTGCTAAGCTACGTAATATGCTATCAGTCTCTGATGCAGAAAAGTTAGTTCATGCATTCATGACCTCGAGACTAGATTACTGTAATGCTTTATTAGCTGGTTGTCCTGCATCTTCAATAAAGAAGCTACAGTTAGTCCAAAATGCAGCCGCTAGAGTTCTTACTAGATCAAGAAAATATGATCATATAACACCGATTTTATCATCACTTCATCGGTTACCTATAAAGTTCCGTATTAAATACAAGGTATTGCTTTTGACTTATAAAGCTCTAAATGGTTTAGCTCCAGTCTATTTAACGGATCTTCTATCGCCTTACAATCCATCGCGCTCTTTAAGATCACTAGATTCGAGGCTTCTGGTCATTCCTAGGATATCCAGATCCACCAAAGGAGGCAGAGCATTTTCACATTTAGCTCCGAAGCTCTGGAATAGCCTTCCTGATATTGTTCGTAGCTCAGACTCACTCTCCCAGTTTAAAACTAGACTGAAGACGCATCTATTTAGCCAGGCATTCATATAAATTTTTTATCTTACAGTTACTGTAAATTCGGCCTCTAGTTCATAAACGCCAGAGGAGAACTGGCCCCCGACTGAGCCTGGGTTCTCCCAAGGTTTTTTTTTCTCCATTGGGTCATCTGATGGGGTGTTAGGACACCATTAGGTCACTGGATGGAGTTTTTCGGTTCCTTGCCACTGTTGCCTTTGGCTTGCTCAGTTGGGGATATTCAAATTAATTAACCAATCATACCATTGATCTGCTCTACCAAACTTGGATGTCTTTTTTCCAGTAATAAACAAACATTGTTAAGTTGTTTTGATTGATACTGTGAAGCAGCTTTGATACAATCTGTATTGTGAAAAGCGCTATATAAATATATTTGACTTGACTTGATGTTCTGAGTTGTTCAGTGCGTTTCTAAGGATGTTGATGTTTTAGATACGAACGGGAACACGGTTTGTGTAACATTAGCAACACATTATTAGCTATATGATAACGTAGTCAAGCCAAAGGCTAATCATATTAATCACTGTTATGCAATATCATTGTGCAGCGTTTACTACAGTAAAGTAGAGCGAGTGGATCAGGTATTCTG
>JAVALU010001353.1:27500-51187 GCA_030770095.1 Gila robusta
CAAGCGTCCACGGCTCTGACCAAACAAGCTCTGTGTGGATACACACACACACACACGTCACATGGGTTGTGTAATAATATTGGTCAACATCACATCAAATAATAAGGGAGTATCTGCGGCATTTGTGGTAAACAAGACAGTACGATAGTAAAAAATAAAGCTGACTGGACTTGTTCTGCGTTTTTTTGTGCCTCTGTGATTTCTGTGCCACGACCCTGAGGTTCTGAAAGGTTCTGTATGATCGATGATTACTGATGCGTTCGCACAGAGCCTCAGAGATCGAGGATTATAGATTATGATTATGATACTGACCGTCCAGCGTTCGCACAGAGCCTCAGTGATTCTGCTGTCCTGCTGCAGCTCAAACTCTCTCCGCTGATGCCAGTGTCTCGCCTGCAGCTCCACACACGCCTGCGCAGACAGACAGATGAGCAGTGAGACACACACGCCTGCGCAGACAGACAGATGAGCAGTGAGACAGACACACGCCTGCGCAGACAGACGAGCAGTGAGACAGACACACGCCTGCGCAGACAGACAGACGAGCAGTGAGACAGACGAGCAGTGAGACAGACACACGCCTGCGCAGACAGACGAGCAGTGAGACAGACACACGCCTGCGCAGACAGACGAGCAGTGAGACAGACACACGCCTGCGCAGACAGACAGACGAGCAGTGAGACAGACACACGCCTGCGCAGACAGACGAGCAGTGAGACAGACACACGCCTGCGCAGACAGACAGACGAGCAGTGAGACAGACGAGCAGTGAGACAGACACACGCCTGCGCAGACAGACGAGCAGTGAGACAGACACACGCCTGCGCAGACAGACGAGCAGTGAGACAGACACACGCCTGCGCAGACAGACAGACGAGCAGTGAGACAGATGAGCAGTGAGACAGACATACGCCTGCGCAGACAGACGAGCAGTGAGACAGACACACGCCTGCGCAGACAAACAGACGAGCAGTGAGACAGACGAGCAGTGAGACAGACACACGCCTGCGCAGACAGACGAGCAGTGAGACAGACACACGCCTGCGCAGACAGACGAGCAGTGAGACAGACACACGCCTGCGCAGACAGACAGACGAGCAGTGAGACAGATGAGCAGTGAGACAGACATACGCCTGCGCAGACAGACGAGCAGTGAGACAGACACACGCCTGCGCAGACAGACAGACGAGCAGTGAGACAGACGAGCAGTGAGACAGACGAGCAGTGAGACACACACCCCTGCGCAGACAGACAAATACGCCTGCGCAGACAGACGAGCAGTGAGACAGACGAGCAGTGAGACAGACGAGCAGTGAGACACACACCCCTGCGCAGACAGACAAACGAGCAGTGAGACAGACACGCCTGCGCAGACAGACAGACGAGCAGTGAGACAGACACACGCCTGCGCAGACAGACAGACGAGCAGTGAGACACACACGCCTGCGCAGACAGACAGATGCGCAGTGAGACACACATGCCTGCGCAGACAGACAGACGAGCAGTGAGACAGACACACGCCTGCGCAGACAGACAGACGAGCAGTGAGACAGACACACGCCTGCGCAGACAGATAGACGAGCAGTGAGACAGACACGCCTGCGTAGACAGACAGACGAGCAGTGAGACACACACGCCTGCGCAGACAGACAGATGCGCAGTGAGACACACATGCCTGCGCAGACAGACAGACGAGCAGTGAGACAGACACACGCCTGCGCAGACAGACAGATGCGCAGTGAGACACACATGCCTGCGCAGACAGACAGACGAGCAGTGAGACAGACACACGCCTGCGCAGACAGACGAGCAGTGAGACAGACACACGCCTGCGCAGACAGATAGACGAGCAGTGAGACAGACACGCCTGCGTAGACAGACAGACGAGCAGTGAGACACACACGCCTGCGCAGACAGACAGATGCGCAGTGAGACACACATGCCTGCGCAGACAGACAGACGAGCAGTGAGACAGACACACGCCTGCGCAGACAGACAGACGAGCAGTGAGACAGACACACGCCTGCGCAGACAGATAGACGAGCAGTGAGACAGACACGCCTGCGTAGACAGACAGACGAGCAGTGAGACAGACACACGCCTGCGCAGACAGACAGACGAGCAGTGAGACACACACGCCTGCGCAGACAGACGAGCAGTGAGACAGACACACGCCTGCGCAGACAAACAGACGAGCAGTGAGACAGACACACGCCTGCGCAGACAAACAGACGAGCAGTGAGACAGACACACGCCTGCGCAGACAGTCAGACGAGCAGTGAGACAGACACACGCCTGCGCAGACAAACAGACGAGCAGTGAAACAGACACACGCCTGCGCAGACGGACGAGCAGTGAGACAGACACACGCCTGCGCAGACAGACAGATGAGCAGAGAGACACACACACGCCTGCGCAGACAGACGAGCAGTGAGACACATACACGCCTGCGCAGACAGACAGATGAGCAGTGAGACAGACACGCCTACACAGACAGACAGACGAGCAGTGAGACACACACGCCTGCGCAGACAGACAGACGAGCAGTGAGACACACACACGCCTGCGCAGACAGACAGACGAGCAGTGAGACACACACACGCCTGCGCAGACAGACAGATGAGCAGAGACACACACACGCCTGCGCAGACAGACAGAAGAGCAGTGAGACACACATGCCTGCGCAGACAGACAGACGAGCAGTGAGACACACACGCCTGCGCAGGCAGACAGATGAGCAGTGAGACACACACGCCTGTGCAGACAGACAGACACACGCCTGCGCAGACAGACGAGCAGTGAGACACACACGCCTGCGCAGACAGACAGATGAGCAATGAGACAGACACACGCCTGCGCAGACAGACAGACGAGCAGTGAGACAGACACACGCCTGCGCAGACAGACAGACGAGCAGTGAGACAGACACACACCTGCGCAGACAGACAGACGAGCAGTGAGACAGACACACGCCTGCGCAGACAGACAGATGAGCAGTGAGACACACACGCCTGCGCAGACAGATGAGCAGTGAGACAGACACACGCCTGCGCAGACAGACGAGCAGTGAGACAGACACACGCCTGCGCAGACAGACGAGCAGTGAGACAGACACACGCCTGCGCAGACAGACAGACGAGCAGTGAGACAGACACACGCCTGTGCAGACAGATGAGCAGTGAGACACACACGCCTGTGCAGACAGACAGATGAGCAGTGAGACACACACGCCTGCGCAGACAGACAGACGAGCAGTGAGACACACACGCCTGCGCAGACAGACAGATGAGCAGTGAGACACACACGCCTGCGCAGACAGACCGATGAGCAGTGAGACACACACGCCTGCGCAGACTGACAGATGAGCAGTGAGACACACATGCCTGCGCAGACAGACAGACAAGCAGTGAGACAGACACACGCCTGCGCAGACAGACGAGCAGTGAGACACACACGCCTGTGCAGACAGACAGATGAGCAGTGAGACACACACGCCTGCGCAGACAGACAGATGAGCAGTGAGACACACACGCCTGCGCAGACAGACCGATGAGCAGTGAGACACACACGCCTGCGCAGACTGACAGATGAGCAGTGAGACACACATGCCTGCGCAGACAGACAGACAAGCAGTGAGACAGACACACGCCTGCGCAGACAGACGAGCAGTGAGACACACACGCCTGCGCAGACAGAAAGACGAGCAGTGAGACACACACGCCTGCGTAGACAGACAGACGAGCAGTGAGACACACGCCTGCGCAGACAGACAGACGAGCAGTGAGACAGGCAATCGCCTGTGCAGACAGACAGATGAGCAGTGAGACAGGCAAACGCATGCGCAGACAGACAAGCAGTTAGACAGGCAATTGCCTGCGCAGACAGACAGATGAGCAGTGAGACAGATGAGCAGTGAGACACACACACACGCCTGCGCAGACAGACAGGTGAGCAGTGAGACACACACGCCTGCGCAGACAGACAGATGAGCAGTGAGACAGACACACGCTTGCGCAGACAGACAGGTGAGCAGTAAGACAGGTAAACGCCTGCGCAGACAGACAGATGAGCAGTGAGAATGATGAGTGTGACGCTGCCGTGTGTTTCTCACCTTCATCATGAGTCGGGCGTCTGTGTGTGTGTGTGAGTGTGTGTCTGTGTGTGTGTGAGAGTGCGTGTCTGTGTGTGTGTGAGAGTGTGTGTGTGAGTGTGTGTCTGTGTGTGTGTGTGACACGCGACTCCACTCGCAGCTCTGAGTCTTCATCATCCTCCTCCTTCTCACACAGATCTTCTGAACGAGCTCGAGCGCTAGTGTCTCCGTCTGACGTCTGATCGCTGCAGGACACACAACATCACGTTAATGAGGGATCACAAATGTAAGAATATGTTTAAGATCTGCTGATCCTCTATCCTTACATAACATCACTTGAAGATCTAAGGTGGCGTTCTATATGAACATGACTCGAACCCAGAGACACAACTGAGTTAATCGTTTAGTTCTAGTGAAGTCAATGGGGTTACCCGACATTCTTCAAAGTATCTTCCTTTGTGTTCAGCAGAAGAAAGAAACTCAGGTTTGAAACAACTTGAGGGCGAGTAAATGATTACAGAATTTTAATTTTTTAAGTTAACCATTCCTTAAATTGATTTCAGATGTGGGGTCAGTGTGTGTGTGTGTGTGTGTGTGTGTGTGTGTGTGTGTGTCGTACCGTCAGCGCTCTGCTCCACTGCTTCATTAACCGCAGTCTGGAAGTCACTGAGAATCTGTGTGTCCAGCTGTCCATCACATCTCAGCTGCTCCACTGATTGGCTCGTGGCTTTCACCATAAGCTCCGCCTCCAGTTTCAGGAGGGCAGTCCTTCCTCTCAGGCAGTCGCTCACTTCCTGCCAGCACTCGATCCTGTCAATCAGCATCTGTCGAACATTAGCATAAGCCTGAGCTCAGCGAGAGCGTGAACACTGTAGTGTGTGTGACTGTGGTGTGTGACTGTAGTGTGTGTGAGACTGTAGTGTGTGTGTGACTGTAGTGTGTGTGACTGTAGTGTGTGTGACTGTAGTGTGTGAGACTGTAGTGTGTGACTGTAGTGTGTGAGACTGTAGTGTGAGACTGAAATGTGTGTGTGAGACTGTAGTGTGTGTAGTGTGTGAGACTGTAATGTGTGTGACTGTAGTGTGTGTGACTAGTGTGTGAGACTAATGTGTGTGACTGTGGTGTGTGAGACTGTAGTGAGTGTGACTGTAGTGTGAGACTGTAGTGTGTGTGTGTGTGACTGTAGTGTGTTTGACTGTAGTGTGTGTGTGTGTGTCAGAGACTGTAGTGTGTGTAGTGTGTGAGACTGTAATGTGTGTGACTGTGGTGTGTGTGACTAGTGTGTGAGACTAATGTGTGTGACTGTGGTGTGTGAGACTGTAGTGAGTGTGACTGTAGTGTGAGACTGTAGTGTGTGTGTGTGTGACTGTAGTGTGTTTGACTAGTGTGTGTGTGTGTGTGTGAGAGACTGTAGTGTGTGTGACTAGTGTGAGACTGTAGTGTGTGTGTGACTGTAGTGTGAGACTAGTGTGTGAGACTAGTGTGTGTGTGTGTGTGTGTGTGTGTGTGACTGTAGTGTGTGAGACTGTAGCGTGTGTGGCTGTGGTGTGAGACTGTAATGTGAGACTGTAATGTGTGACTGTAGTGTGTGAGACTGTTGTGTGTGTGTGTGTGTGTGTGTGTGTGTGACTGTAGTGTGAGACTAATGTGAGACTGTAATGTGTGTGTGACTGTAGTGTGTGAGACTGTAGTGTGTGTGTGACTAGTGTGTGAGATTGTAGTGTGTGAGACTGTAGTGTGTGTGTGTGTGTGACTAGTGTGTGAGACTGTAGTGTGGGAGACTGGTGTGTGTGACTAGTGTGTGTGTGTGTGTGACTGGTGTGTGTGACTAGTGTGTGTGACTGTAGTGTGTGTCTGTGTGACTGTAGTGTGTGTGTGTGACTGTAGTGTGTGGGACTGTAGTATGTGTTTGTGTGACTGTAGTGTGTGTGTGTGTGTGAGACTGTAGTGTGTGTGTGTGTGTGTGAGACTGTAGTGTGTGTGTGTGTGTTTGTGTGTGTGTGTGTGTTTGTGTGTGTGTGTGTGTGTGTGTGTGTGTATGTGTGTGACTGTGGTGTGTGTGACTGTAGTGTGTGTGTGTGTGTGTGTGACTGTGGTGTGTGTGACTGTAGTGTGTGTGTGTGTGACACTGTAGTGTGTGTGTGTGAGACACTGTAGTGTGTGTGTGTGTGTGTGTGTGACACTGTAGTGTGTGTGTGTGTGTGACTAGTGTGTGAGATTGTAGTGTGTGAGACTGTAGTGTGTGTGTGTGTGTGAATAGTGTGAGACAGTAATGTGTGTGTGTGTGTGACTAGTGTGTGAGACTGTAGTAAGTAAGTTAATTTTATTTATAGAGCACTTTTCACAGATAAAATCACAAAGTGCTTTACAAAGTGCAACCACAAAATAAAACAGTATACAATCAGTAAAAATTACAACATTTAAAGAGCCCAAAATAAAACCCAGTTAACTAAATGCTTGTCTAAATAACAGTGTCTTGAGATGCCTTTTAAAAGAATCGACCGAGTCGGCCACACGGAGGAACAAAGGCAAGGCGTTCCACAGTCTGGGGGCTATAGCCTGACAGGACAGGTCTCCCCGGGTTTTATAGCGAGTCTTTGGGACCATTAACAGACTCTGGCCTGAGGATCGAAGTGCACGGCCTGGGGAGTATGTGCATAACAAATCAGCAATGTATTGAGGGGCCTGACCATGTAAAGCTCTAAAAGTTAAAACTAATATTTTAAAATCAATACGCAATTTGATGGGTAGCCAGTGTAGGGAGGACAAAATGGGTGTGATGTGTGTCCTTCTGCCAGATCTTGTTAGAAGCCTTGCCGCAGCATTTTGAACCATTTGAAGGCGATTTAAAGTAGATTTATTACAAAAAGTAAAAAGAGAGTTACAGTAATCTAAACGTGAAGAAATAAAAGCATGGATAACCACTTCGAGGTCAGAGTCTGATAAAATTACCCTCAATTTTGCAATATTTCTTAGATGATAATAGCAGTTTCTGACCAAAAGTCTAGAATGGCAGTCCAAAGACATTGACTGGTCAAACCAGACACCCAGGTTTCTGATGCTCGACTGGACAGAGGAGCTCAGAGAACCAAGGTTTTGAAGGATGGATGGTATTTTATTGTCTGGGGCAACAATTAGGGTTTCAGTCTTTTCCGAATTTAATTGAAGACAGTTACTAGCAAGCCACGATTTAACCGAAGAAAAACATTCCAATAAATCTGTTAGTTTGTGGAACTCAGAGTCATTGAACGAGCAATACAACTGTATGTCATCAGCATAAAAATGGTATGACACATTGTTAAAATGGCTCAAAATTTTTCCCAAAGGGGTAATGTACAGTAAAAACAAAAGTGGCCCTAGGACAGAGCCCTGGGGAACGCCATTCAAGAATGGAGTGGCTTCAGACAGTATATTATTTACATATACAGAAAAAGTTCTGTCATTCAAGTAAGAGGAAAACCACTTTAAAACAGACCCAACGATACCAAACTCTTTTTCTAATCTATTCAACAGCATTTTGTGGTCCACTGTATCAAACGCTGATGATAAATCCAATAGAACCAATACTGAGTACCTTCCAGAGTCAGCAGCCATCTGTACTTCATTAGACACTTTAAGGAGAGCAGTCTCAGTGGAGTGCATCTTTCTGAAACCAGATTGATATTTATCCAAAAGTTAATTGTTACTTAGAAAAGCTGTCAGCTGCTCAGCTACTACCTTCTCCATGATTTTTGAGAGAAAAGGCAGTTTTGATATTGGCCTATAGTTACAAGGCTCCGCTGGGTCCAAATTGGGCTTTTTTAAAATGGGGCTTATCACTGCCTGTTTATACAAGTTTGGGACGGTCCCAGTGAAAAGTGAAGTGTTAACAATTTTGACGACAATAGGAGCAACATGATCAATCACTTTAAAGAACAAGGAAGTTGGTAATATATCCAACGGGCATGAGGATGGCTTCATCTTTTTAAGTAAGACCATGACATCATCTAATGAGACAGCAGAAAAGCTAGTCCAGGAGCAATTTGGAGTAGCTACAACAGTGGTGCTCTCATCAGATGGTTTTACACTTGCTCTAATCTCATTCACCTTATATACAAAGTATTTTAAAAATTTGTTGCAGTCATCAGTGGTGAAAACAGGCACCAGTGGAGTTGAGGGTGAAACAATATTCCGAATAATATCAAAGACAACTTTGGGGTTTCTCTTATTCTGATTTACAAGATCAGAAAAATACATAGATCTGGCCTGCTTTATCATTTCGTTAAGTGATGCAATCAGCTCCTTTAAATGCAGTCTGTGCACTTCCATGTTAGTGGATTTCCACAAGCGCTCTACTTTGCGACAAGTTCTCGTGGTGGAAGCAATCTCCTCGTTTAACCAGGGACAAGTATTTTTAGGGGAAGTCAATTTATGCTTTACAGGGGCCACTATGTCCAGAACAGACTGGCAATTGTCATTAAAATGATTAACAAGGGATTCTGTATCATTAAGATCCTCGATGAATTTGGGCTGAAACAATTCTAAAAAATGTTCAACCACATTTTGATTTATAATACGCCTTTTGGACACCACTTTATGAGCATTACTGACCACATTACAAGACACATTAAAATATACACAGCAATGGTCAGTCACATGAACATCCACAACATTCAGGCAGTTTATGTCTAGTCCAAAGGAGAAAACAAGATCTAAAGTGTGTCCTTTTTTGTGTGTAGGACCAGTAACATGTTGCTTTAAATTAAAAGAATCTGTGAGTGTTAAAAACTCAGACGCTACATTACAGGAGGGATCGTCAATGTGGAAATTAAAATCACCAAGAATTAAAACTTTATCTAATTTAATAATAGTAGGTAAAAAATCAGAAAACTTATCTAAGAACTCTCGTGTAGGGCCAGGAGGTCGGTAAATTAAAATACAGTAAAAGAAGTCAGTATCTCCAACCTTTGTCATTTGAAGCTCGAATGAGTTGAAAGGCTCCGGCTTCGTAAGTCTACAATGAAAGCAGTTTCTGTGGATGAGCGCGAGACCGCCACCTCGCCGCGCAACCCGTGGAGTTCCAAACACGGAGCAGTCCGGAGGGCACAGCTCATTTAGATGAGAGTATTCCTGGTCCCGCTGCCACGTCTCAGTAAGGGCCATGAAATCGAGATTTCCGTTTGTGAACAGGTCTCCCAGATAAAGTGACTTATTTGATATGGAGCGGGCATTCAGTAAAGCAAACCGTGTTTGCCGCGCGCAATGGACTGGAGGTGCGCGCTGACCGGCGGGGCACCTCCGCATAGCCAGAGAACTATCCATCGTGATGGCTCGCAGGACATGTTCACGCGGAGCGAAGATCCGGGCCTGCCTGGTTGTAAAGATCCGATCGGAGTGCCAAAGGGGTGGAGAAGCAGGAGCCGGCGGCGCACAGCACGACTCCCATGTCCAGTCACTGACCGGAACCCAACGAAGGAACCGCTCGGCTCCGACAGATCTGGACCCGTTGGACCATGATGTTTGTCCTCGCTGCTTTCTCTGCCTGAACTGTACACCAGCCCTCGATCTCCTCTTCCTTCTCCTACCACGGCGCTTCACCAGCAGCAAGTACTCTGGTGATGACGTGGCACATTCAAAGAGTGGAGGGAAATAATCCTTGTACCTGTCCCAGGTAACACACACGTCTTTCATTTACTCCTTGATGCTAAATAGCGTGTGTCGATCATATTGAATGACAGCAGAGACGCAGCATTTAGTTGACAGGCTTAATAGGGCATAATATAACACTAAGCAAAGTACTGGTATCCGAGTCAGCGGAGTGGCAGACGCAAAGCCGAACACAGGCGCCATCATACCACGTAATGTAGTGTGTGAGACTGGTGTGTGTGACTAGTGTGTGAGTGAGTGTAGTGTGTGTTTGTGTGACTGTAGTGTGTGTGACTGTAGTGTGTGTGTGACTGTAGTGTGTGTGACTGTAGAGTGTGTGTGTGTGTGAGGCTGTAGTGTGTGTGTGTGAGTGAGAGACTGTAGTGTGTGTGTGTGTGTGTGTGTGTGTGTGTATGTGTGTGACTGTGGTGTGTGTGACTGTAGTGTGTGTGACTGTAGTGTGTGTGTGTGTGTGTGTGTGTGTGTGTGACACTGTAGTGTGTGTGTGTGTCCGTCACCTGCAGGACTGACGCCTGAACCTCAGACAGAACCTCCTCCATTGGTCGCAGGCATCCCATGATGATACGCATCACTTCCTCTGAGACATCCCGGGAAAACCTGCGCTGAAGATTCTGCCAGAGCCGCTGCAACTGCTGTGCAAAACTCACAGCCTGAACACACACACACACACACACACACACACACACACACACACACAGAATAATTAAAAGGGGTATATCATGAAAATCTGACTTTAAGTGTTATAATCCGGTGCTTCTACCAACCCAGAAAACATGAAAAGTGAAACCCAGTAACTCTGTTCTGGTGAGTCTTTCTCTGAGAACATGTCAAAAAATGAGCCGATCAGATTTCGCTCTCTTTCTGACGTATGAAGAGGATCTTATTATAATATTACCGGCCCTTAATCTGCACGTTTATAATATTACCGGCCCTTAATCTGCACGTTTATAATATTACCGGACCTTAATCTGCACGTTTATAATATTACCGGCCCTTAATCTGCACGTTTATAATATTACCGGCTCTTAATCTGCACGTTTATAATATTACCGGCCCTTAATCTGCACGTTTATAATATCACCGGCTCTTAATCTGTACGTTTATAATATCACCGGCCCTTAATCTGCACGTTTATAATATTACCGGCCCTTAATCTGCACGTTTATAATATTACCGGCCCTTAATCTGCACGTTTATAATATTACCGGCCCGCCCTTAATCTGCACGTTTATAATATCACCGGCTCTTAATCTGCACGTTTATAATATTACCGACCCTTAATCTGCACGTTTATAATATTACCGGCCCTTAATCTGCACGTTTATAATATTACCGGCCCTTAATCTGCACGTTTATAATATTACCGGCCCTTAATCTGCACGTTTATAATATTACCGGCCCTTAATCTGCACGTTTATAATATTACCGGCTCTTAATCTGCACGTTTATAATATTACCGGCTCTTAATCTGCACGTTTATAATATTACCGGCTCTTAATCTGCACGTTTATAATATTACCGGTCCTTAATCTGCACGTTTATAATATTACCGGCTCTTAATCTGCACGTTTATAATATTACCGGCCCTTAATCTGCACGTTTATAATATTACCGGACCTTAATCTGCACGTTTATAATATTACCAGCCCTTAATCTGCACGTTTATAATATTACCGGCTCTTAATCTGCACGTTTATAATATTACCGGCCCTTAATCTGCACGTTTATAATATCACCGGCTCTTAATCTGCACGTTTATAATATTACCGGCCCTTAATCTGCACGTTTATAATATTACCAGCCCTTAATCTGCACGTTTATAATATTACCGGCCCTTAATCTGCACGTTTATAATATTACCGGCCCTTAATCTGCACGTTTACACACACCAGCCGACATTCGGTTTCTCGAGCGACAACAGTGACCAGTTCTAACGCAACGGCAGAAGATCCAGCAAAGCCTGAAACGGTTCTGTCGTTGAGCACAGACGAGCACTGAACACTATTGACCAGAACATGTCACGCTGTCTTATAAACACCTCAGGAACTGTGGACACTTGTGTAGAAGTTCAACATGATGATGAGATGATCAATGTAACTCCACAATAGGGATGTGACGGTGAGGATATTTTCCCACCGGTTAATCGATGTGTGACAACACCGGTAATACCGGTATCACCGGCGGGGGCTTTTAAATCGCTAATTTAAAGGCAAACGTAAAATGTGTGCGTTTGCACGGGCATAATGGTGGTCGTGCGGAGCGGCACTGTTTTGTTATTGTGCCCTGAATTGGCACTAATTTGAAAACTAAACTAATTTTTTTTACATCGCTTATAAAAACTGGTGCGGCAGTGTGCACTTCACTTTCACTTTTAAATTAGCGTCAATTCATCCTTCGCATGGAGTTTGATTGACATGCGATCTGACCAATCAATATCCACCATTTTTGTCCGACAAAGCAGTCAGGAGGAGAGTTAGTAGAATAACGGTGGATTTGAATTTGGCTTTAACTGAGGCAATCTGTCACGACATATTAAAGAGCCACAAAACGGTAGGTTATTTATTAATTTTCTTTGACTGACCAAATTTGAAAGTTGAGACTTTGTTTCATATTAAATATTCCCTGCTCGGTCCCGTCTGTCAGTGCGTTGTCAGTGTCCTCTATTCTTCCCTGCTTGAGAACATGTGTTGAATCCGAAATCGCCCCCTAAACCCTCATTCACTAAGTTAGGCCTATTCCCTACGTTAGTCCACTAATACTGTTCCCTACATTAGTCCACTAATACTGTTCTCTACATTAGTCCACTAATACTGTTCCCTGCGTTAGTCCACTAATACTGTTCCCTAGTCCACTAATACTGTTCCCTGCGTTAGTCCACTAATACTGTTCCCTGCGTTAGTCCACTAATACTGTTCCCTGCGTTAGTCCACTAATACCCCTTTTCCACCAAGGCAGAGCTGGTGCTGGTTCGGAGCCAGAGCCTAGTTTCAATTCGGTTCTTTGTTTTTCCACACGCAAAGCACCAGCTCCGAACCAGGAAAAGTGGTTCTTAAGTAGCACCAAATCATTGCTGGTCTAGAACAGAGCCAAGTAAGAACCGCTTGCGTCAGGGGCTGGGGGCGGGGTTACCGTGACCAACAAGACGAATAGAAACTTGTGACCGCCATTTTTAAATAGCAGCTAGTCGAGTTAATAGCAGCTTGATTATAATATCCGTCTATGTAAGTTACGGCGAGCTGCACAAACGCGTTGGATTCCGATGTATTTTTGCAAACCCATGAGCATCCATAGTAACGCAACGTCCGTTATTGTTGATGGCTTGTTCGAGATGCATCGGAGCGGCGCGGACCGATCGGAGCTGCGGGAGTGTTTGGAGATCATACGACTCCTTGTGCTTTTGGATCGCTTTCGCAGTGCTTTGATGTCATACGGCGATCGATCTGCGAGAAGCCGATGCATCTCGAACAAGCCTGGCGTGTTTGTGTTTGGCGCTACCGCACTAGTGTTGCTGAGCAACATGAGACGTATGCAGTGACGTAAGATCTGGCTCTGTTGTGGCTCTCTAGCCGGTGGAAAGGCAAACCGGTTCTTAGTAAGCTTGTCAGTCGAACCAACTCCGAACCAGCTCTGGCTCTGGCTCTGAACCAGCACCCGGTTCTTGTTGGTGGAAAAGGGGTATAATACTGTTCCCTACGTTAGTCCACTAATACTGTTCCCTACGTTAGTCCACTAATACTGTTCCCTACGTTAGTCCACTAATACTGTTCCCTACGTTAGTCCACTAATACTGTTCCCTACGTTAGTCCACTAATACTGTTCACTTAAAGGAGTGAATGAAAACGAGTGAGTGAATTCGGACAAAGTTCAAGCCCGAAAGAGAACTCGATACTGACGCGCGTCTTTCTGTGGGTCGTGTGTGTTAGAGTTCTCAACGGGCCTGAAAATTACAACCCGACCCGACCCGGCCCGTGGCTTTTAAAGCCCGGACCCGATGTAACCCGACACATCAACATGAATTATCTGCCCGAACCCGGCCCGCGGCCCGACGCCGATTTTCTTTTTTTTTCATACACATATTATTATGACCAGCAGACGGGAATTCAAATCAACCTTTAATGTTCACGTCTTTTAACAATAGCCTACAAACAATACAAACATCTGAAACAAACTTTAAATATATACATAGGCTATATAGGCTACTAAATATGCCTCAAATAAAAATCTTCTGGACAACCCTGTTTTTTTGCTGTCATATTTCATCAGCACCTTGCATTTTGAGCATTGCACATAACCTGTAGAATTTCCATCAGAATCCAGCACCACTCCAAACACTTTCCAGACCTCTGATTTTCCCACTCCTGTAGTAGCGACGGTGAATTCACCTGCGGCAAGTTTACTTTTCACCAACTCCATCTTCTTCTCCAGGCTAAAGGCGTGCACGCAGCGGCGTCAGGTCTGCCCCCGCGATGCACGTTGCACGCAGCAGCCAGACTTTCTTTATGGTGAACAGCAGCGATGATTAATAAATGTTTTTTTTTTTTCACTGAGCGGAAAAGATTAAGCCCGAGGCCCAACCCGACCCGAGTCATTTGCTTATATTTTCGACCCGAACCCGCGGGTCCCGTCGGGTTTGTCGGGCCGACCCGGCCCGTTGAGAACTCTAGTGTGTGTGTGTGTGTGTAATTGGCAGTACTTAACGGATACTGCGTAATTGCGTTAAATATTTTTGTTTTTTTTTGTTGTGGTGCTGCGGTGGGCAAGTGATGAAACTGGTGTTGTGACTGAACACCGTGTAACACCGACTATAGTAGCAAGCCAACTCCACAACAACTACATAAATGTCTCCACTAACATTCAGAAACTCTTCCTGAGTCTCTCCGTAAGGCTGCAGTCGCTACTGGTTATTGTGGGATTCTGGATGAGAGAGATTGGCCTGTTTTGTTATTGCTGGAGTTTCTGGAGCTCGTGTAAAGACTCCGCCCTCTTCTGAACGGAGGCGGAGCTGCAGCTCATTTGCATTTAAAGCGACACACACAAAAACGGCGCGTTTTTGCTCACACCCAAAAAGGGGCAAATTTGACAAGCTATAATAAATAATCTGGTATTTTGAGCTGAAATTTCACACACATTCTGGGGACACCATAGATTTATATTACATCTTGAGAAAAGGGCATAATATGTCACCTTTAATAATAACTGTAGTTATCTCTTTAATAATAATAATAATCTCTTTAATAATAACAACTAAAGTTAAACCTCCCATCCTGTGCGCTGTATCTGTTTCTGCTGTGTTTGAGATTACCGTCTGCAGTGATCGCTCCAGCTGCTCTCGTCCCGCCTTCTCCACCTCCTCCACAGAACACATGACCACGCCTGGCTCCGCCCCCTCATGCGCAGACACGCCTCTCTTCAGCAGCTCTGCCTCCTGCACAGTGCCTGACTCCGCCCCCTCACCCACAGATGCACCTTTCTTCAGCAGCTCCGCCTCCTGCACAGTGCCTGACTCCGCCCCCTCACCCACAGATACACCTTTCTTCAGCAGCTCCGCCTCCTGCACAGTGCCTGACTCCGCCCCCTCGTCCACAGACACGTCTCTCGCCAGCAGCTCCGCCTCCTGGACAGCGCCTGACTCCACCCCCTCCTCCACAGACACGCCTCTCGCCAGAAGCTCCGCCTCCTGCACAGAGGGTCAGTGTGAAACGGCAGCACTTCATTAAACACATGATTTTCCTCATGTGTCTCACCTTGATGATGTCAGCGTGTTCTCTCTCGTCCAGCAACACACGCAGAATCTGCAGGAACATCTGCGGCAGAATCCACAAAGACATTTATTTTATTATAATTATAAATTAAAGAACTAGTTCAACTTCAAATCAAAGTAGAACTTCAAATCATAAAATCCTGCACATTTTTTCTTCTGCATACAACAATCTGGACAAAAACAACATTTAACTCATAGGTTGGTTTTACAGTATTTTATCCAATAATATAAATATGCATATACAATTTTTCAATTAAAAAATGTCAACCCTCTACAATGCGAGTAAATTTCACTCTGAGCGACTAAACAATGTCTATCATTAGCCATTGGCTAATAAATTCTTAGATTTTACTCGCCAGTGTGTGTGTGTGTGTGTGTGTGTTAGATCATGCCAAGTATAAGTTTAGCATAGATATATTTTCACTCGCCGTAAACTCTAGCGTGCGACTCTAGTCTTACATGCCACGCAAAATCGATGCGCTGCATGTAAACGATATACTTGTTTGTATTTTCCTGTCAAAATAACGGAGTTCATCTGGAATTAGAAGAACAAGCAGAAGATATGCCGGTTTCTCTGGTAGTGGGCGAGTTTATGCGCAAACGGCAATCTCATTGGATGGCGCTCATCCCTGTTTTAATTTCAGCAAATCAGTTCGAGCGAACGCTGACAACGGGATTAACATTCATGAACCAGCAGCTCATGTGTTGTATATTGTCATTATTAGTAGTAGACTTAGTAGTTGGATTATTAGGTGTTCAAGCACGAAGTGCTGAAAACCTATTGTAATTGCTATTTGAAAAAAAAAATTCCCCTAAAAACGCATCGTGCAGCCCAAACCGTAAGTGCTGGAGAGTTGAAACTTTGTCAGATGGTAGTACCAAAATCGAGGAGAGGTTATCAAATTATGAGCCCGGTTGGCCCATAGGTGGCGCTATAGCAACCAAAAGCGCGAAACTGCTCATAACTCCTAGACCATATGTCGTAGACTCAAGTGTCTTATATCACTGGAAAGCTGGAACCCTGAAGTAAAAAACGTATATCTCCGATTTTATTTCCGCCATGATGGATTTTCCGCGATTTTGAATTTTGTCGAAAAACTACTTTTGCGAACTAGTCCCTGGTTTTTCGCCCGATCCGAACCAAACCAGTGCAGAAATGTTCTCTGGAGTCTGAATATCAATAATTATCGAAAAAAAGTTTAAATTTTGATTAACAGTCGCTAGGGGGCGCAAAATTAACGTTGGGGGCGAAGCCTATTTTACTAAAATGGCTATAACTCAAGAAGTAAATGAGATAGCTTCACCAAACTCGGTACACATGTGTATGAGTTCAATCTGAGGTCATAGTAAAAAGATCGCGACGATTGTACACTAGGTGGCGTTATAATGTGAAAAAAAACATAAAAAGGGCTCTGACCACCTGACCGTTAGTCCGATCGACTTGACAATTGGTATGACGTGTCTTGGTCCAAGGTGCTATGTATGTCTATGAGGAAATTGGCGTATCTCAAAAAACATGGCCGCCATCGGTCAATGAATTTGAGCACCTATTAAACAAGGTTAACGGAGGTCGATCAGCATGAAACTCGTTGGGCATGTTCAACTCATGGCTCAAAAGGTCTGTAAGAGTTTTGAAAGAAATCGGCCACTAGTTGGCGCTAACGAGTTTTACGGCTCTGTAATCACGTGGTGTTGCACACATCCCCACAATATGCATATCATTTGATAGATCTCCTCATGCTGAACAACTTTGCCTCTAGAACCATTGCTGTCAATCAAATCGTTCATTAAATATTCACGAATATGTTAAAAACCTACTTTTGGAAACTAGTCCTAGGTTTTTCGCCCGATCAGAACCAGACCAGTCTAGGACAATTCTCTGGACTCTCTAGATCAATAATTATCGAAAAAAAGTTGAACTTTGCCCTTTGGTTCGCTATAACAGGGTCATTTAGAAAATGGGCGTGACAAAATACACTCAAAAGCCTATAAATCATAAATAAAAACTCAGAACGTCACAAAAATTGGTGAGCATATGTGTCATAACATGGTGAAGAAGCATGCAAAGTTTCATGGAGATAGGTGGCGCTATAACTGTTAAAAAGCTTCAAAACCATGCATTTCCTATGGTAAATTGCCTGTATTAGCTGTAAATGGTCTATTCCATCTATGATCATTTAATGTTCATATCATAATGTTTAAAACCAGTGCAGTACAATTCTCTGGACTCTCTAGATCAATAATTATCAGAAAAGATATAACTTCTTCATTTGGATGGCTATAATAGGGTGTAAGTTGGATGGTTATAACAGCTATAACAGCTTGGATGGCTATAACAGCCAATAAGTGGTATTTTACTGCCCCCTGCTGTCATTTCATCATACTACTCCCTAATATTGTTATATATAATTCATATTTAGACTTTATAAAATCATTATTTTAACATTTACAATCACATTTTGTCAAAATGTATCTATTGGAGTTGACTATAGACAATTGTGAAAACGAAAGTAAAACCCCCAGTACAAATTCACTCATAACTCGAACACGGAAAGTCGCTGCGCGCTCAAATTTTGATGGTAAGGTCCTCTCCGGGCTCTTGATCGAAATCTATCGTCGCGGGGCTCGGGAGCGCCCCCCCGCGGATCGCTAATCCGTGAGACCCCCGACTTGGAACGGCTGTAACTCCCGACCTAGACCACCTAGATTCTTGTGGGATAGCTTGTTGGAAAGAGCCCGTCCTCATCTAGCTTCGATTCGAGTATGATGCGATTTGGCCCAGCCATTCCCGAGATATAAGTCAAAAACCAAATTTCCATTCATTCATTTCAACTCTATATAGGCTGTAATACCACTGTTGTCCACTAGAGGGAGCAGCAGGATTATACATGTTTAATCTTTTTATCAGCTCTCAGCATTGGCTAACAAACAAATGCTTAAAGCTATTTTTTTTATTAGTTTTATATTATTACATCACAAAGAAATATGTGAAATGCTTATAGACCATTAAAAGAGATTTTCACAATAACATATCCCAAACGTGTGTGTGTGTGTGTGTGTGTGTGTGTGTGTGTGTGTGTAAGCATGCATTATGGAGCTAACATGAAAAAATTGGTTTGCTTTAGTGCAGAATACTGGTGAAACCAAGTAGTTTAAAATGAAAGTGAGCCAATAAGTGGTCTTCTACTGCCCTCTGCTGGCCACTCTACTTATTGAAGCTATTTTTTTTTATTATTATGATGGACTGGTAATATAGTTTAATATTATTAAACTATATTACCTAAATATTCAACTGAACTAAATTAGATTTTATCAACTATATTAAACTAAATTAAATTTTCACAATAACATCCCAAAAGTGTGTGTGTGTGTGTAAGCATGCATTATTGAGTAAACATGAAAATGTTAGACATTTTTTTCAATAAAATTATATGATTAAAATGAACACTAAAAATTGCGTTTTAAATGGGAAACCTGTAATAAGCATTTTTTTTTACCTACCATTTATTTCAAATATCTATAGCTATAACAAAATGTGTTTAAGCATTTTTATTAGAGTTAATATGAAAAATGTGCCATTAAAAAATACATGGAATCAAACCAAGTCATAGAAAACAAAACTGTATTTTATTGCCGGAATAATACAATGTTTTTTTTTTAAACAATGCATATGAAAATAAGTAACATGAAATAGTAAGAGAAAATCAATCAATTAATTTATTCAAGTTCAATTGTTTGCATATTGAAGAATGTCTCTGTGGTATCATTTCATTCATTTCAATTTTTTGCACATATGAAAGAAGAAAAGTATTTGCATTAATATATGTTCAAAACTATATTGCATATTGCTCTTGATCGAAATCTATCGTCGCAGGGTTCAGGAGTGTGTGTGTGTGTGTGTGTGTGTAAGCATGCATAATGCAGTTAACATGGAAAAACTGGTTTGCTTTAGTACAGAATACTGTTGAAAATCAAGGCTATTAAAATGAAAGTGAGCCAATAAGTGATCTTCTACTGCCCTCTGCTGGCCACTCTACTTATTAATAGTCTTTTCACAGCTGCTTTTGCATTCATATTTAGACACTATAAAATCACTTATATAACAATTACTATTATAACACAATCATATTTTGTCAGTGTATCACTTCATTTGTATTGACACTTCACATCAATGCTAGCAATGTGGTAAATCATGGTAAATCAGGATAGAAACATGGTAAATCATAGTAAATAATACTATTACATGGTGTATCATGGCAAATCATGCTAGCAATGTGATGAATCATGGTAAATCATGCTACAATCCTGGTAAATCATTCTAGAATGTGGTATATCATGGTAAATCATCCTATAACATGGTAAATCATGGTAAACTGGTAAATCATGCTAGAATCATTAAATCATACTACAATGTGTTCAATTGTGGTAAACCATACTAGAGCAGGGTAAATCATAGTGAATCATACTAGAACTTGGTATATCATGGTAAACTATGGTAAATCAGAGATTCATGGTAAATCATACTGGAACATGGTAAATCATGAAAAATCACACTAAAATGTGGTATATCATGGTAAATCATGCTAAAACATGGTCTATTCCATCTATGATGTCAGTGGTTAAATGCTTGCTACATAAAACTTAATGTCTTTTGATGCTTGTGTGGTTGAAAATCTTAATGCATAATGCAGTTAACTGCTTGAACTGCTTAACTGCTTGAACACCGCTAAATGCTGCTTGCAGCTTTAATTATCTTAATAATTACTATTATGAATTACTTATTACTACTTTTTTTTTTTTTACAGAAACACTGAATGAACAACAATATCTTAAGCACCACCACCAGTCCTGAGTTCAGTTAAACTGACAAATATGCATTCATAGATAATTATCAAGTTTTAGTTCTAATTACTAAAGTTTTATCAATAATTATGCTTGATTTGTTAATTATATAATAGTATATCAGTCTGGTGAGTAACCAGTGTAGAGGATTGAATATATATAAATATATTAAATAAATAATAAAAAAAATCATATAATTTTTAATACTATATTCCACAGGCACTGTACGCGTCCTCTGGTGAATTCTTTCATTAGTCACAAACCCTCACAAGTGTACAATACATCAGGACAGTTTTCTGTGATAGTGTAAGATATATGATGATGTATGATATATGATGTATGATGATGAATGATATATGATGATGTAAGATGATATATGATGTATGATATATGATGACATCTGATGATGTATGATGATATATGATATATGATGTATGACATATGATGATGTATGATGAATGATATATGATTATGTATGATGATATCTGATGATATATGATGACATCTGATGATGTATGATGATATATGATGTATGATATATGATGATGTAAGATGATATATGATGTATGATGATATATGATGATATCTGATGATGTATGATAAATGATATATGATTATGTATGTTGATGTATGATGTGATGATATATGATGATATCTGATGTATGATAAATGATATATGATTATGTACGTTGATGTATGATGTGATGATATATGATATCTGATGATGTATGATGATGTATGATGATATATGATGATATATGATGTATGATATATGATGATGTATGATGATATAAGATGTATGATATACACTCACCTAAAGGATTATTAGGAACACCTGTTCAATTTCTCATTAATGCAATTATCTAATCAACCAATCACATGGCAGTTGCTTCAATGCATTTAGGGGTGTGGTCCTGGTCAAGACAATCTCCTGAACTCCAAACTGAATGTCAGAATGGGAAAGAAAGGTGATTTAAGCAATTTTGAGCGTGGCATGGTTGTTGGTGCCAGACGGGCCGGCCTGAGTATTTCACAATCTGCTCGGTTACTGGGATTTTCACGCACAACCATTTCTAGGGTTTACAAAGAATGGTGTGAAAAGGGAAAAACATCCAGTATGCGGCAGTCCTGTGGGCGAAAATGCCTTGTTGATGCTAGAGGTCAGAGGAGAATGGGCCGACTGATTCAAGCTGATAGAAGAGCAACTTTGACTGAAATAACCACTCGTTACAACCGAGGTATGCAGCAAAGCATTTGTGAAGCCACAACACGCACAACCTTGAGGCGGATGGGCTACAACAGCAGAAGACCCCACCGGGTACCACTCATCTCCACTACAAATAGGAAAAAGAGGCTACAATTTGCAAGAGCTCACCAAAATTGGACAGTTGAAGACTGGAAAAATGTTGCCTGGTCTGATGAGTCTCGGTTTCTGTTGAGACATTCAGATGGTAGAGTCAGAATTTGGCGTAAACAGAATGAGAACATGGATCCATCATGCCTTGTTACCACTGTGCAGGCTGGTGGTGGTGGTGTAATGGTGTGGGGGATGTTTTCTTGGCACACTTTAGGCCCCTTAGTGCCAATTGGGCATCGTTTAAATGCCACGGCCTACCTGAGCATTGTTTCTGACCATGTCCATCCCTTTATGGCCACCATGTACCCATCCTCTGATGGTTACTTCCAGCAGGATAATGCACCATGTCACAAAGCTCGAATCATTTCAAATTGGTTTCTTGAACATGACAATGAGTTCACTGTACTAAAATGGCCCCCACAGTCACCAGATCTCAACCCAATAGAGCATCTTTGGGATGTGGTGGAACGGGAGCTTCATGCCCTGGATGTGCATCCCACAAATCTCCATCAACTGCAAGATGCTATCCTATCAATATGGGCCAACATTTCTAAAGAATGCTTTCAGCACCTTGTTGAATCAATGCCACGTAGAATTAAGGCCAGTTCTGAAGGCGAAAGGGGGTCAAACACAGTATTAGTATGGTGTTCCTAATAATCCTTTAGGTGAGTGTATGATGACATCTGATGATGTATGATGATATATGATGATATATGATGATGTATGATGATGTATGATGAATGATATATGTAGGGCTGTCGCGGTGAAGGAATTTCCCTTGCGGTAATTTTGAGTGGCTCAATAGCGCAATATGCGGTATTATCGACATTTATTTATTTTGATTTTTTGATGTTTGATGATGTATGATGATATATGATGGTGTATGATGGTGTATGATGGTGTATGATGATGTATGATATATGATGATATATGATATATGATGATGTATGATATATGATGATGTATGATATATGATGGCATATTATGTATGATGATATATGATGATGTTTGATGATGTATGATGGTATATGATGATGTATGATGGTATATGATGGTATATTATGTATGATGGTATATGATGATGTTTAATGATGTATGATGATATATGATGGTATATTATGTATGATGGTTGATGATGTATGATGATGTATGATGGTATATGATGATGTATGATGATGTAAGATGATGTATGATGATATATGATGATATATGATGGTATATGATGATGTTTGATGATGTATGATGATATATGATGGTGTATGATGATGTTTGATGATGTATGATATATGATGATGTATGATGATATATGATGATGTATGATGGTATATGATGTATGATATATGATGATATATGATATATGATGATATATGATGGTGTTATGATATATGATGATATATGATGATATATGATGGTGTATGATATATGATGATATATGATGATATATGATGGTGTATGATGATGTTTGATGACGTATGATGATATATGATGGTATATGATGTATGATGATATATGATGATGTTTGATGATGTATGATGATGTATGATGATATATGATGGTATATGATGTATGATGATATATGATGATGTTTGATGATGTATGATGATATATGATGATATATGATGATGTTTGATGATATATGATGATATATGATGATATATGATGATATATGATGATGTATGTTGATGTATGATGGTATTTGATGGTGTAAGATGATGTATGATGATATCCACCTTATTCTGCTCTAAACAATGCGCGCCGCCATGACGACCACTCCGGTTGCCTACTTCCGGTTCGTACTGTATCAGTGTGAGAATGAGTTGAGGCTCTACATGTGCTGTTGGTTGTTTTTTTAACAATCAAGAAGATGAAAATAACTTTTTTAGAAAACTGGGTGCTTTGTGGCATAAGATAAAAGGAGAGTAGGCACATGGTAACTGTAGAGATGTTGTAGTATAGAGCTATCTTTGTCATCCTCTACGTGGCGTGTTGGG
>JAVALU010001355.1:0-42500 GCA_030770095.1 Gila robusta
ACAGCTGTCAATCATCTCACGTGGTCCAGCGTGACCTCTTCTGCATGACGCGTCATGTGTACACTTCCTCATACTGGACATCCGTGATAATAACAAAGCGAAACTGACATCTCTTCACCTGAAACAAGGAACTAATAAATGCACGAAATATTATGTGTTTTGTGTGTGATTTTCGTGCGATTTGGGGTTTTCATATGAATAAAGAATGTTTACAGAATGCATATATGCTAAAAATTCTCTAAAGTCTCCCCTAACATGCTCTCACAATAGGCTGAATAAAATGCTTAATTTTAGAGATATCATCCTCAGATTTTAAATGAAGCATGACCACAATTGTGGCTACACTTTAGTTGTGGTTTCAAGTTGCTATCCTAAATTCACATAATATTTGTATACATTTAATAAATATGTTCTTAATATTTGTTGTTTTTGTTTTTATGTTTGAGCTTATATATCTCAATATTAATAACAGTCTGATTAATTTTGAGTCTTGAGATGTAAACTCTCAAGGGTTGGCTTTCTAAATATATGTTGGTTATGTGTCTATTCAGAATGACTTATGAGGAGCAACCTTTTTATTTTGGGTATGTCATGAATGCATCACTTGCCAAAATTGGGGCTGACTAGTAAGGGGTTTTAATCGGTTAACCATGGACACCCCTAAATTATACACATCTATACAATTATACACATTATACACAATTTTAAAAAATGAAAAACTACAGATATGTAGTTCTTACCTCCACAATTGCCTCTGGAAGGTCCACAAGTATTTGAAGCCCACTCTTCAGCTCAAGGGTTTTCATCATCAAGGTCTCCAGGGTAGGTAGCAGTGTGCCGAGGTAGCAGTTGTCCTCTCCCTGGAGGATATCTAGGGCGACTGTCAGTGGCTTCATTGCAATGCAATATTCCTTCAGGAGCTGATGCTCTTTTTCTGTGATTGCTTTCGAGCCAAACTTGGATGAGATGGTAATGAGGTCCACTATGGGAATCTTGCAAATCCTAGCTAGAGCATCATAGAAAGAATTCCATCTGGTACTGCAAGGCACTATCAGCTTCTTTGCAACCACATCCTCTACTGTCTCTGCGGCCACTGTGGAACGACTGGCCTTATTCCACAAGGCTGTGCATTTTGCAGTTGCACTTCTGTAAAGTGCCTTCTCTGGTCTGGAGAGAATCCACTTTTCAATGTCAGAACATGACACAAGGTTCAGTGTGTGTGATGCACACCTGTAGTGTGGTGGTAAATTAATCACATCATCATCCTCATCAACACGGGCTTGCAAGACATCATTTATGTCAACAAAAGTAACCTCGTCATCTTCCTCAGAGTCATCCTCCTCAACTGACTGATATTTCTTAAACGCCTTAACGAAATTCGAGCCATTGTCAGTGACAGTTGCCGTTATTTTGTGCGAAATGCCATAAGACGAGTGGATGTTGTCAAGTTCTGTGGCAATACTATCGTGGGTATGACGGCCCTTGAACCGTCGGCATGCCAGGGCAGCTTTTTTTCGTTGCATGTTTACTGGATGCATCCAGTGTGCAGTTACGCCTAGGTAGCTTTTGTTATGTGCTGTCCATATATCTGCAGTTGTAGCCAAGTATTCCAGTTGCTCGAATTCTTTTTTTAGCTCAGCATTCATGTTAGCATATTCGGTATCAATGTAATTCGAAAACGTCTTTCTACAGGGCGGACCGACGCCTCCTTTTCTTGGGATTTTGCCTATCAACGCCCTGAAAGAGTCTGACTCCACTGTTGATATAGGAAGCATGTTTTCCACAACGTATCTCCCTATCAAGCCATAGAGCTCTGTCTGAGATAGTTTATGGGGAGCAGAGGCACTAAAGTCAAGTTTTTGTTGCTTGCATGGGGAGGGTCCTTCCTTGTTAGCGGATCCTTTGTCAACACTAGCCCCCCTACTACCTGTGTATTCTTGGGCCACTAATTTGGTTGAAGCGTGAGCCGTCGACAGGTGCTTCATTAAGTTGGAGTTGCTAACACAAGACGTGGACAAATGTTTCGTTCTGGAACATAATGTGCACTCGACGTGCACATTTTTACCTTTAACCTCAGTGAGTTTGAAATAGTGCCGATATTTCCATCTGGAAAAGGCTGTTTTGCTGCTGGAGTCCTCCTCACTCTCCGTCTCCATCTCTCTGTGTGTCCTCCTGTAGCACTAAACAGTAAACACCCGCCACTGTGAATGCGGAAACACCCACCTACCCAATTTCTCTGATTGGCTGAAGACGTAATCTTACTATACATCAGCCAATGAGTTATCTCATCCTCCCTTTTCTCATGACAACACGCGCACGAGTCCTATCATGAAGTTTAAAAAAAAAGTTCATTGTGCGACTAGAGTAACGTGCAGTAACGGGGTGTCGGCAATGATAACGGCGTTATAGTGACAGTCAAAGTAATTAGTTAGATTACTCGTTACTGAAAAAAGTAACGGCGTTAGTAACGCCGTTTATTTCAACGCCGTTATTCCCATCAGTGAACACAAATGAAGGTTTTAAAAAATAAATCATCTCTGGGAAGACATAATGCAAGCTCATGTGTTCCTAAAAGCTGGAGCATCAAACAGCACATACTGCAATAACTACAGTAATCCACACGACCCCAATGGATGATCAATGTCTTCTGAAGTGAAACGATAAGTGTTTGTTAGAAAAATACCAATATTTAAAACTTTTTAACCCGTAGACTATCGCGTCAGACCAACTGTCACTAGCGTGACGTGAGCACGCCGAGAATCTCACGCCGAAGTCGGATGCCATCAGTTTTTATTTATTTTATTAATTATTATTATTATTATTATTGTTTTTTATAGAGTATGTGTATGTTTTGATTTGAGAACATGAATAAGAATTTTCCTGCAGGATTCATGTGATTTTCATGGACTGATATATGGTGCTGTTCTGTGGTTTATTTTCTCTCTCCAGTCAGAGTAGGTCATGTGCGGAATCCAGAAAAACCTGTTAGACTACACACTCTTTTCTGAACACAGTTCAACTGAAAGTGTTTTTCAGGCTGTGCCGTGAAGGAGAAAACATGATATATTAACGAAGAACAAACATCAAAATAGTAAGTACTTTCATGAAATATTTCAGTGCACTGGGACACATGGATCATATTTTCTTTCAAGGTGAAGTGAATGAGTGAAATTAAATATGCCTTGGCTGGTTTATAGATTATTACATTGTATATTTAACATAGACATAAACATCATTCTCTGAGAGAGTCTATCATTTTTTGACTGCCTGTTTAATGTTGTGATTTTGAGAAAACAAATTATCCGCGATAAAATATGAATAAAGAATAATAATGGACATAAATTTAGTAATACGGATATTATAAATCCATTGTGTGAATGTAATGCAGTGGATCTAAACAAAACTGAAGATTAAACAAAAGAACAAGAAAATCATTAGCTTGCAAGGTTCTGATCCATTCTTCCAATAACATCAATAGAAAGTTCATTCAGGTTTTTAATAATGTTCTCAAAGTATTAACACACAAACAGCTTCTGACCTTTGAATCTGTGGAGAAAGTGAGAAACAGGATTCGTTTATCTTCGGAACACAAATTAAGATCATTTTAAAGGTATTAAAGGGACATCAGGCAGGAATCCCGTTTTTGTCAAACAGCGACCCCTAGAGTCGCTGTGGAGTACTTGTATTTAACGTTACTGTCGTAAATATACCACTCACGCAGAGCGTGACATGGCCTGTTACATAGTATACAATAGTACATTGTGTTTAATTTGTCGTTTAATGGGATCTAATATATGTTGTTAGTGGTGAGAATTTTCACGTGATTAAATACATAGATCCGACAATGTACTTTAATGGTCCAGAGGCAGAACTTTTGCCAAGTGTGTCAGAGGTTCTGGGTTCTAATCCGTACTAGTAGTATAGTTTATTTTCCTCATCAAAACCGATTGTTTATTAGTGGTTGTATTTCAAGCAGGGACACGTTTTTTTGTGCATTAGGTTTTGTGATTTCATCGTAACAAATATAGAGAGTCTCTCAGTCTCCGCAACGGATTGAGGCGCGCGTTTGTGTGAAGACTGTGCGCGTCACAACAGAACACTGTATCCGCGCCACTGATCGCAGCGGCAACAAGCACTTTGGTCACTTGATTTAAAAAACAACATTTCAGATCGCCTCTTATTTAACAAACGAACGAAATGAATGCTCTACTAGAGTTACCTGGAGATGTTTTATTTGTTTGTATTGGTACATCCGTGCCGCGAGATGTTTCAATGGGGACATATCACACCCGCAAATTACGCCTATGCTCGTGTCTGACTCCTCGCTCCTCCGGGAGACGACCACCATTCAACCCGAAAGAAGTCATATAACCATTTCAATAACTCTGAAGCTGTTCCGTTAAGCTAAAAAAACTGCATAGAATCCCTTTAAACTACTTTTGGCGCTCTAGCGGTTAATAAACAAACTGCTGCGTCTTGCGAAAGAACATTGTAGCCGGATCTACTTCTCTCTGTTTATGTCTATGACGAGTCACGCAGGTACTTTGCTACTCCGCAGTGGTTTAAAATAGTCCGAATATAAACACTTATTATAGGCGTACCGTAGTGATTCAGGATAAGACAAAAACACAGGTTGGAAGATGGATTCATGATGTACTCGCTCATTGTATACATTTTATTAATTTTGTACAAAAAAAGTTACATGATGGTAGGCTAAGTGACCTCCATTGACAGTCTACTCCACTAAAGTGAAAGTAAGTTAGAGTTCACCTGTCGCCATTTTAAGCAGGTAAAATATCAATACGGTATGGAAAAACAGAGCATCAAAGTGTTTAATAGAAACGTTTTCGCAGGAATTTTCATGTTTATGATGTTAAAGCTGGAGGACTTGAGGACCCGTATCTTGTAAAAGTTTGATCAAGGTGAGTTCATGTGTGACTCTCATATTAATATGAATCTCTGGAGGACATTTTACGTGATTGTTTGATATGAAATCTTTAATAAAGGGTTTCTTTCACTTCAAGGTTTCTTTTGTGTTTGGTGATGTTTATGATTCTTCAGAAGTTTAACAGCATATGTGTAAACATATACAATATGAATGAGATTGAGTTAACGCAGTCACACGATCCTTTTTCTCACACACTCCAGACATGTTCAGCTAAATTAAGAAGGTTGGTTAATTTAATCATTTAATTTAGTGTGTGAATGTTTCTTCATTCAGAGTCAGTGGAGGAGATCAAACTCATCAGATTCTTTTGCATCTTCATCATGGCTGATTCACAAGGATCCAGAGATGGAGATTTTTCTCCAGGATGCAGGTACTTTCAACAAACACTGTTAAATATTGTGTCACATCACAGAAAAAGAGTTACCCAGCCCACAGACACACATATCAAAGAAAGTTTACAGAAAAAAATATTTTTGTTTGCCTATTTTTGCCTGTGTTTTTGTTTTGAAACTAACATAAAATATCAAATAAAAATGTGTTTATATTAATATGGTTCCTCTCATAAAGAATGAACACTGTAATCTAAAGGATTAAACTGAATCTGTTCTCTGTTCCAGTTCAGTCCAGCAGAAAAGCTCAAACCCAGAGTCCAGCTGTGTGTCTGTGAAGAGTAACCAGTCTATGGATCAGCCAATAATGTTTAAGAGTGGAGACAAACGGCCTGATCTCAGGTATATCATTATAGTTATATAGCTTATAGTATGACACTTTTGAATTAGATGCATAATTTATCTCAGTCAGTCAGTCAGTCTAATACTAGCAATGACATCAAGTAAATGTAAGCTGAGATTTTTTCCACTTTTGAAAAATTGAGTGGATTTTTCTAACCGCTGGTTCAGATTTGTTGAAAGCTTCACAGTGTCTGGTCAGAACAGTGATGTTTCACAGCAAGAGCACCGTTACTAGAGTACAGTAAACTGGTTTATCTTTAAAGCTCAGCAAAACATTGTTCTCTTTAGTCGGTTGAGTCTTCGTCCTCCATTGTGCCTTTGAAAAGAGTCATGTGATCGTGGTTGATGTTCACCTGAGTTTAAGTTAATCTATAATTCTATAGTTGTTTTCAATTTGTTTGTTTTGAATTCCTAATTTCTAATTGAATTCCTAATTTCTAACAGTACTTTTTCAGTTGCTTTGATTCATTTTTTGAACCATGCTTAAGATTTGCAAACCAGTAAGTTAATTTCTCAAAATAATTATAATCAAAGTTTGACACAGTGCAAAAAATCACTGAGTTACAGACGTTAAAGAAAAAGACTTCCTGGTGTTTCCTAAGACAGGAGATTCCTGGTAAAGTGCACAACATATATAAGTCTGTATGCTTTTTATTTTACTTAGTTTTAAAACCAGTTCAGTCCAGCAGAAGAGACAAAAACCAGAGTCCAGCTGTGTGTCTGTGAAGAGTAACTGCTCTATGGATCCGCCAGAAGTGTTTAAGAGTGGTGACACACAGTCTGATCTCAGGTATATCATTTCTATAAAAGTTATGCTTATAGTATTTGATTTTTATAAAATTGTTAATATACAGCAGTTTAATGAGTTACAATCCTGTAGGTTTCAGTCTATTAATGATTATCATTGTGCTCTTGTGTAAAGCTCTATATATTGTATTGTTAATACATTCACACAATGTAAAAATTGTTGGTCGGTTACTCACACAATTAAATCAATATCAGTGTGTCTGATTTTTTACCCTGATTATTCTGATTTAAGGTCAAATCTTCCATCCAGACCAGTTAAAAACAAAACTGTGTTCATGCCTGTGATTCAACCACAGGACTTTAATGAAAGCATGTATCCTGGTTTCAGGTAAAATGCAGGACTTTTTACTGTTGTTGTTTAATTTTAGGTGCTGCAATTCACATCACACAAACATGATTAATGATGAAACCATTTCAGAAAACTAATGAGTTCTGTGTCCCATAATACAGCAAACAAATAATTGTGTAATTCATTGCCATTACTTCTCTAACTTGTGTAATAATGTGGTATTTTAATCTTACAGCCATGACTCTAAACCTGCTGAAGTCTTCAACACGTTGAGATCAAATCTGAGACAGAAGTTTGAGTGTTTGTATGAGGGAATATCAAAGCAGGGAAACCCAACACTCCTGAATGAGATCTACACAGATCTCTACATCACAGAGAGTGAAAGTGGAGAGATCAATAATGAGCATGAGGTGAGACAGATTGAGACACAGTCCAGGAGAGCAGAAACAGAGGACACACCGATCAAATGCAGTGACATCTTTACACCTTTACCTGGACAAGACAAACCCATCAGAACTGTGCTGACAAAGGGAGTCGCTGGCATTGGAAAAACAGTCTCTGTGCAGAAGTTCATCCTGGACTGGGCTGAAGGGAAAGAGAATCAGGACGTCCAGCTCATATTTCCACTCGCTTTCAGAGAGCTCAACTTGATGAAGGACAAAACACTCAGTCTTTCAGATCTTCTTCATCTCTTTTTCCCTGAAACCAGAGAAATGGACATATCCAGTGCTGAGTATAAAGTGCTGTTGATCTTTGATGGTCTGGATGAGTGTCGTCTGTCTCTGGATTTTCAGAGCGATGTGAGGTTGTGTGATGGGACTGAATCAGCCTCAGTGGACGAGCTGCTGACGAACCTCATTGTGGGGAATCTGCTTCCCTCTGCTCTCATCTGGATCACCTCCAGACCAGCAGCAGCGGATCTCGTCCCCTCTGAGTGTGTCCATCGAGTGACAGAGGTACGAGGCTTCAGGGACACACAGAAGCAGGAATACTTCAGGAAGAGAATCAGGGATCAGAGTCTGGCCCACAGGATCATCTCCCACCTGAAGTCCTCAAGGAGCCTCTTTATTATGTGCCACATCCCAGTGTTCTGCTGGATCTCAGCCGCTGTTCTAGAGAAGATGTGGAGTGAAGCAGAGAGAGGAGAGATTCCCAAGACTCTCACTCAAATGTACACACACTTCCTGCTCATTCAGACCAACATCAAACATGAGAAGGACTATGAGAAGAAAGTGAAAGATGAAGACATGATTGTCAAACTGGGGAAACTGGCCTATCATCAGCTTGTGAAAGGCAACCTGATCTTCTATGAGGAAGACCTGAGCGAGTGTGGCATTGATGTGGCAGAAGCATCAGTTTACTCAGGATTGTGCACTCAGATCTTCAGAGAGGAGTTGGGCTTGTATCAGGGGAAAGTCTTCTGCTTTGTTCATCTGAGCATTCAGGAACATCTTGCAGCTCTATATGTGCATCTCTCCTTTATCAACAATAACATCAATGTGTTTGACCAGATTACCAAACCAACTAATGGAGACACAGTTTCACTGTCTGATCTCCATCAGAAACCTGTGAATGAGGCTTTACACAGTAAAAATGGGCATCTGGACCTTTTCCTTCGTTTCCTTCTGGGTCTGTCAGTGAAGTCTAATCAGAGTCTCTTACAAGAACTAAAGACACAGACAGCAAACAGCTCTCACAACAATGAGGAAACAGTTGACTATATTAAAGAAAAGATCAGTGAGAATCCCTCTCCAGATAAATACATCAATCTGTTTCACTGTCTGAATGAACTGGGTGATCTTTCACTAGTGAACGAAGCTAAACCTCATATGGGCCGCAGGGGATTACGTAATGTGAAACTCTCCTCGTCTCAGTGGTCAGCTGTAGTGTTTGTGTTGTTGTCCTCAGAGAAGACACTGCAGGAGTTTGACCTGAAGAGATTAATTGGATACAGAAATGATCAGTAAGTAACATTGAGTACAATCATTACAGTCTAAAACATTATGAACAAAGAGAAACTCAGAGATCAGAGGTGTTTAAATCACGGGGCACAGACTGATTTCTGGGATATTGTACATAATTTGCGGGTGTTTCTCAAACCGTGGCTGTGTCCTAGTAAGGCTGCATATCTCGACTGCCACGTCATCAAGCGCCTCTGAAGGCCGTCTCAGTTTGAAGGATCTTTTGAAGACAGACTTCGTTTTGTGTCTTTAATTCAGCTCATTTTGAAAGATGCATCAAGTTTATCCTTTGTGTTCTTCAATCTCCCACAATCCTTTGCACACATTCCAATTCATGTAAAAGAACTGATGGAAAGTTCATTATGTGTGTGTTTAATGCTGAGGACTCAAGTCTACAAGCCTCAGAAGGAACGGTATAACTTCATTTTCCAGTTGAGTGCGCAAGCCTTTCAAAGTAAACTCATTCGCACCGTCTGCGCGATTACAATAATTAGGCTGCAAGCGGATGATGATGAAAATTACGTCACACGGATGGCCAAAGTAAACTTGATAAAACAGTTAATTGCCTTGATGCCGTTCCTGGTGGCGTTCAGCTCTTCACATTGGACGGGGCATATTAAATTGTTGTTGTTGTTATTATTAGGCTACTTTTATCATTATATTTATATTACAATTAATTTGTCCCACAATCTTTTCATAGCGCATCACCACATACAGTAACAGACACGCTGAGAGGATAAAAGATTAGATTAACTTACTTCTCATTTCAAAAACAACTTGTTTAACACAAAATGAAGTTTTATTAACTAAGTTCGGGAGGAGCACGTTCAGATAATTAACACGAGTGGACAGCAATCAGCAATCAATGATAAGAGGGTACATATAGACTCCGCAGTCTTCCCTCGATCCATTGACAGTTTGCAGCATCCCCCCTCCACCCCTTCTCCACACTCCTAGTTCTACACACTCCTAGTTCTCCACACTCCTAGTTCTAAAAATCACTTACATACGGGGGGAGTACTCTTGAATTCCGAGCTCGGAGCCCTCCCTCCGGACAGCACGCTAAATACGCATTAAATCTTACTCCCTCAAAATTATATGTAAGTGTGAACTCGTGAAATAATTATTGGTTCATGAAAATACGCATTGTTTCACTATTGGCCACAAGAGAAGTTTTAAGAAAATAAATGAGATTAATGTCTCATCGTCTGTAAGAGAATATGCGCCGTTAATGCAGCGTCAGATGCCAAAATCTTGGTTAGTTTTTACTGTCAGTTTCTGTAGTGAATAATTGACTGGCGTTTGAGACTTCTTCACTGACATAACTCTCACGCAAGTTTGCTCATGACTTGTGTGATATGTTATACAATGGCTCGCCTTTGTAAATATTTTCAATTTTGTGTTATTTTTCTTTTTCACAATGATTCATATTTCGTGTGCTTGATTTCCCGTGATAATAAAATTAGGTAAATTATTAAATAAATTATTTATTAAACAAGTGGTAAATATACAAGTTGCAACCAAACAAACTAATTTCTGTGAAAAATTTGTTGATGCAGGTACAAAAACACTTTTTTTCTTACCCCCCCACCCTTTCAATTAGTGTCTCACAAAACACTGGCGATGAAGTTCTTCAGAAGCTGATGCCTGTGGTTACAGCGACTAGATCAGCTGAGTAAGTAACACTGTGAACAATCATCACTGTTAAAACATTATAACATTTCTTACTTAAACATAAGTAAATGGTTTAACAAATAATATGAGTGTCACACTTCAGCTTTTAAACCCTCCACCTGACCTGATTTGTGATCTACTTAACCGTTTTTTATGATATTTGTGTGAGAAATTTATTTTCAAATATATGCATTTTTAATGTATGTATATAAACATTTATTTTTTTATATATATTCATTTTAATTTAATTTAATTGTTAATACATTTGAGTGCCGTGAGAGGTGACAAACGTTATTAAGATTACGTCCAAGATGGTGCCAGGTTGTGTGTTGGCTTGCCGTCTCTCCACATTTAGGATGTCTGTCTATTATTTGTTTGTTTTACTTTTATGTTTTACAACTTTTTGTGTGCATCTCATGACACATGCATGGCTGTTCAGCGAACAATTTCAAGTTCAAATCATGGCTGCACATATCCAAAGCTATAGACCGAAGGCTTAGCAACGAAACGGCGATCATAAATCAACTGTGAGCAATCCAAATGATAGATACCATGTAAGATCCATGTGCAGTTTAATGGGGTAATCATAAACCAGCCAGGCAAAGGGTCAAAATCCAAAGACAGTCCAAAAACAGGAATGGAACTCAGAAGTGCAATCTGACATCAAACAAGGACTCCATGACAATAACTGAAATAGACAGGGTATAAATAGACAGATACAAACAATGTGAGTGGGAAAAGCTGAGTGCAATGATCAGTGATGACTTCAGGCAAAGGATTATGGGAAATGCAGTTCAAGATGTGGTGGTGACGGTAAGTGGTGAGACCTCTAGTGGACAACCAGGGTACACCAACCAGACACTGTGACAGTATGTTCCAGCCACCGATGAAAGTTTATCAGGTAACTGGTTGCGCGTACTGGAAGAGGAGACGCAGCAGGAGACGAGGCATATGGGCTGGAGTCTTGGTGAAACTTAAGAAACTGAGGATCCTAAACAGTGGAGTTAGACCAACGGCGAAGTCGTGGCCTATCTATTTGATACATGTTCTGCCTGTCACATCAACACCATCAACACAACATTGGACTACACGGAGAGAGACGAGACGCGGAGGCGTGTTGCATTCAAATTTGCACTTTGTGAGACGAGCTGGGGCAACGAAGTTAAGTGCTGTTTTTTCTTCTAATCGGTCCGTTGAGTAGACCACAGTGCTGATGGCTTTGATAAACGCACGCTCAGTTGTCAACAAAACATTCATCCTGAATGACTATTAGCCTATGTAAAATATGGGCTGGACTTTCTTTTTATTATTGAAACTTGGTTAAATGACGCTGATATGAGCCCTCTTGCTGAGCTCTAACCAGGGGGATGAAGTACTTACCTCGAAGTACTTCGAGGAGTAATGAGATGTCAAAAAGTAAAAAAAACAACCATGGCTAAATGATGTAACACGGAATCTTGCCTCGTTTACACTGTCAGTGAAATGTGACCCAATTCCTATTTTTTTATCATATGTGACATCGGATGTAAACCATAGACTGTAAAATATATGGACAAAGCGTCTGTGACGTCACCCATAGACTTTCTGAAGAACGGTTTTGAAGCCGTTTATGGGGGGTATGGGCGGCGCCATCTTGGAAAATCTTGGGAAATCCTAACCCCGCCCACCTTCTGGCCAACCCATATGAGTTTCGTGCCTGCTTGGGGCTGTACAAACCGCCACACAATTGAAAACAAGTCTCGATGAATTATCTTTCACAAGCAAGACTGAACATTTGTTTCTGGTTGTATGTGTTTATGATATAAATAGTAATAGTAACGTTCAGAGGAGAAAAGCCACGAAATTTAAAAATACTACTGTTATTGTGTCACGAAATGTAGTTTTAATAGTTTTTCAGTCGACAATGTAGTTGTTTAAAGCTAAAATCTGTGGTTTATTTATAAAGATAGCGCCTATTTAAAAATTTGAGATCCAGTTGAGATCCAGGGATCAGCGCGCGCTCAGCGCTCATGTACCCCGCCTGGAACAGCTTTACCTCGGCTAGTGCTTCTGACGTGTGCCGCTGGCTCTGATGTCTCTAGTCTAGTGGTTAAACATGAGATATAATTCGTCTTGTGTATATCTAACGGGCGATCTTTGGTCTCACAAAAAGGGTTGTGACATTTTATTTTATAAAGCCTATGTAGGAATATTTTAAATGTTATGTTACATTTATTCATTTGGCAGAAGCATTTACAGTGTTTCAGACGTCAGTTATAAGGTAAAGTAAGTTACCTCGGACGCTATCTTATCTGAGGCGATTTAATGCTAACTGTTGCAGTGCCACTGCCCACAAACATTGACGCTAAATAGTGCTAACTATGTGAAATAGTAGTGGAATGTCACTTAACGTTACCGGAAAAAATGAAGCGAAGTCCTCCTACAGTGTCGGTTAGTGTAGTTTATAGCAGAGCAACCAATTTTATGTACGATATTTCAATACAAATGTTCAGAAAGGATACAGAGGTGGTATGATGTGTTGTGTCAGATCATGGCCGAGACGTCAAATTTCAGGAATTCCACTCGGCGCAGCACGTTATCAGCTGTCAATCACGCTGTCAATCAAAGTTAACCACGCCCTTATTTGTCATACATTTTATATCTAAATACAATCTAAACTAACGAGTTAGAAAAAAATTCACCCCGCTCACAGTTGTCAGGCACTCGGAACCTATCGAAAAATACAATAAAAGGCCATGGGACCAACCTGTAAAAACATGAATTTATGCTGTGAAAACGGACATTTTAACATGGAGTCTATGGACATTTGCTCCCTTTTGGGACCTGCCCCTAGCGGATTTTCGGTGTATTGCAGTTTTTCGCACTTCCGGGTAGGCTTCATTTTTCAGATTAGAATGTTGCCACTTGATGTAAACAGGAAAAAAAATGCATGCATTCAGATATTTCGAGATCGGTTTCAGGCCTCGTTCATATGTGGAAATAAATCAGATATAAATCAGATATGTGTCAATGCGACTGTCGTGAACAGGCAGATCGTTTTTTCTGAGGCATTACGCGAGCAACCCCGACGCACATCTGCAAAGGGATGTCATGGCCCGACGGAACGTCGTGTCATTGTAGGAGAGGAATGTGGACAAACGTTGACACAACATATCAAAGGTTGGCTTGCTCATCCTAAAATTTCAGACCCACTTCTCCTCGTTAAAGCCTGCCACGATCTCATGAAAGTGCGTATCCATAGCACAAATTTCATTTCTCGTGCCATTTACGGCAAAAATTGTTTTTGCGTGCATATGATACGCCGTTTTCGCGTGCATATGATATGCACTTTATGGCGTGAAATACGCACGCACTCCACACCCCTAATCCTACCCAAGGGATTTACAGTGGGTATCATGCACGCAAAAACTATTTTTGGCGTATAAATGGCACGATAAATAAAATGAGTGGTATAGATACTCCCTTACATGAGATCGTGTTGTATGTTCCCACCAGTCCTGAGATCTCTCTCGCACACAATAACTGAAGCATATGCTTACGCTGCAATGATGGCCCTTTATGTGAAGTTTGGCGAACTTCGCATATCGCAAAGCTAGCATCAAGCGTATTTCGCATTCGTCCACTCTTATCCCAAATTAGTTGACTTTTACTAGAAAGGTAAAACTTAATGGGTTAAGTTGTATTGACACAGAACCTTAAGTCGATGCAGTAGACAAATCAAGTTTGCTTTAGTAGTCCTTACTCAAAATCATTAGTGAACATAATTTTGATCCTTGAGCCATGTCATCTAAGCTAAGTATTTTAAGTTAAACATGCAAAGAAATATATAACAAATACAAAGCAAAACATTACTTATTACAACTTAAAATAATTTGTTCATATAAATAATGTTGTTTTTTTGTCCTTTGTTATATTTTAAATATGAGATTATTGTATTTAAGTATATTTGTTTGTAGACTGGAAGGGAAGAAATTAATCAATACATTTAAATGTTTTAATGCAATTCATTTTGATAAAACATTGCAAAGTAACACTCCAATGTGTTATTGCAGCAATAACCAAAAAAACAGTATTAAACCAAAAGGTATTTCACAAGTTCACACTTACATATAATTTTAAGGGAGTAAGATTTAATGCGTATTTGGCGTGCTGTCCGGAGGGAGGGCTCCGAGCTCGGAATTCAAGAGTACTCCCCCCGTATGTAAGTGATTTTTAGAACTAGGAGTGTGGAGAACTAGGAGTGTGGAGAACTAGGAGTGTGGAGAAGGGGTGGAGGGGGGATGCGGCAAACTGTCAATGGATCGAGGGAAGACTGCGGAGTCTATATGTACCCTCTTATCATTGATTGCTGATTGCTGTCCACTCGTGTTAATTATCTGAACGTGCTTCTCCCGAACTTAGTTAATAAAACTTCATTAAAACTTCTTGGTAACAATTCCAACTTGTTTAGTGAAGGAATATGACACAGCATTCAATAATATCTGTGACATCCTTGTGAACAACTGTGTACACTTCCACTGCATCTTCACAAGAACCTGTAAAATAAAAGAACAAAAGAAAACTTTTAGCACAACTCAGTTGAAATTTATATTAAGCCCACCACAAATCCACAACCAACCTCTTACTAACTTTAGTACTACTACTAAAGGTATGATCTCGTCCACTGAAAAGTTCTCTTAGTTACCGCAATAGAAGCAACAAATCACTAATATACAACTTAAACACAATTTCGAATTGACACTTTATATTCAACAGAGATAAGCTAGCCTCAGTCCCAAGCATGCAGACATGTGCTAACATTGTAAACTCTGTCAACAGACACATTAGCACTATGCTAACTTTACCGTTTACCTTACTTGTCACCGGACCACTCATTTGGTCGGTCAATTTTCCAGGAAAGCTAACTTTACTTACAAATACTTTGTTTAAACACTCACCATTCGACTTGAAGCAATGTTTCTTTCAAAAACCAATAGCCTTCACAGCCACGACGGCGCCACGAGCGGCACTTCTTCACTCGGCAGTTCAGTTGGCACTCACGGGGAGAATTTCAAATGACCTGCCCCTCCCCATACAGAAACTTGACATCCTAAGTTATTTCTGCTTAACATGATCAGTGCACTGCATACTTCAGCTGAATTACAAACAGCTAATTTGATTTAGTAATGAATGTGGTTTTGAGCAAAACATTAAATAATAATTAGTCACCACTCAAAAGTTTAATTACACGTAAATCTGAGTTTACAGTGTGTGCCAGAACCCCCTTTAAGCATGCGCTGTCATGAACCTGGTATCTTCCTCTGTCTCTTTTTCTCTGTGTCTGGTCATTTTTCACACACACACACATGCACTTCAGTACATGCCCTCTTTCGCACACACACACATGCACTTCATTACACGCGCTCATTCACTCCCAGCTGTTCCTCAATCTTCCATCTCATCATCCTCTCCTTTCCTCGCCTGTCCCTTATTCTCTCTAATTAGGCTCTCTGCTTCTGGGCACCTTCTTTCCTTTCTCCTCTGCCAGATTATTGTTTGAAGTCACGTATGTTATTGATCTCTGTCTACGCTCCAGATTCCTGTCTTATCAAGTCCTGTCTGGTACGTGTCTACTCTGGCTGTTTGTTGCTAAACTTGTGCTCTGCCCAGCTTCCTGCTGTTGTGAGCTGACTACGGACCGGTGTAACCGCCTGCCGTCCTTGATTTTGTTTTCGCCTTTCTACCTGGACCATCCGTATCCAGCCCTGGGCCTGCAGTTTGCTGCTGATATTTCGACTAAGCTATTTTGTTTGTTTCTGCCCACGGCATTCCTGAGTTATATTAAAGAGACTGTTACCTGCTTTCGCGTTTGGGTCCTCTCTCCTTATCCATGACATGCACAATGTTTCAGATAGTATGTCAAGTGTAAACACATGAAGTGGAAATGGGTCACAATTGAAAGAACATGTAAATGGACGGTCAAAAAAATCAGATATAGGCAACCAATCAGAATTGGGCATCAAGACCTGCAGTGTAAACGAGGCCTCTGAGGCTGGTTTGTCAGCATGCAGAGCGTAAGTGGCTGAAAGATAAATTGCAAATATCTTATGATATTCTTAGAGAATCTCTATCAAACTATCAAAACTCTGTAAGAGCCGCTAGATCTTCATATTTTTCGTGAATTATAGCACATAATGCAAATAAACTCTTATTCGGTGGAATATTGTGCCTGTAGGCAATGTTTTAGTTGATATAATGAATCCTTTTCATTGTTTAAGTCAATTTGAATCGGTTACATTTGCTCAGTTGGAAAAGGTAATGCATTTAAAACCGACCACCTCACTCTATGATGTTCTCCCGTCGCGATTGTTTAAAGAGGTTGTAGACACTATTGGTCCCAGTATATTATTGATTATCAATAGTAGTTTATTGATACTGTACCATCAGTATTTAAGGATGCTGTTATTACGAAATTGCCTTTTATGAATAAGATCTTAGAGAAAGTTGTCAATAATCAACTTACAGACTTTTTGATTGTAAATAACATATTTTTTTTTTAAGTCTGGATTTAGAACCAAACATAGCACACATAGCCTTAATGATGTTAAATTTAAGTGCAGCCTTCGATACTCTAGATCATGCAATTTTAATAGAACGCCTCAGAGATTATGTAGGGATCAATGGCGTAGTTAAGTGGCTTTCCTCTTATTTGCATGACAGGGCAAGCTCTGTTTAAATTGGAAATTATGTCTCTGCATCCGCGATTATTTCTTGGGGGGTTCCTCAGGGATCAATCCTTGGTCCGACTCTGTTCTCATTATACATGTTACCCCTGGGGTCCATTTTTAAGCAGCATAATATTAATTATCACTTGTATGCTGATGATTTACAACTGTACTTTCCTTTGGAGTGTGATGGCTGTACATCTTTTACTAATTTTTATAAGTGCTTGACTGAGGTAAAGGGATGTCTAGCAAATAATTTTTATTTAGTTTATTATGTTTGGGAACAAAGAGCTTGGGAATGGTCTGGCTAGAAATTATGGACTATTGTCCAACAATATGCATAGTTATGTGAAGAACCTTGGAGTATTTTTCGATTCTGAAATATGCTTTGATCGTCAAGTTAACAGCGTTGTGAAATCATCTTTTTTTCAGTTAAGAAAATTGTCTAAACTGAAACCCATCCTTTCATACAAGGACTTGGAGATTGTTTTGCATTCCTTTGTTTCAACCCGGTTAGACTATTGTAATGCTCTTTATCTAGACATAAGTAAATCACTGGTTACTCATCTTCAGTGTGTCCAAAATGCTGCAGTGATATTAACAAATACCAGAAAATGGCATCACATAACACCTGTATTGATATCCCTTTACTGGCTACCTGTTAAATACAGAATTTAATACAAGGTGTTATTGTTTATTTTTAAAGCATTGCATGATCGAGCTCCTGAGTATATAAAGGACATGTTAATCCCTTATCAGTCTCAACGTCACCTACGCTCTTCTCAGAACATGTTCCTAACCGTCCCACGGTCTCGCTTGAGGTGTAGTGGAGATCGCGCCTTTTCTGTTGCGGCTCCTGCACTTTGGAATGTGTTGCCATTATCTTTAAAATCCTCGTCAAGCATGGATTTAAAAAGGACTTGAAGACTTTTATTTTAATTTATTTTATCAAGCTTTTGCCGTTTGATTAGGTCTGAGAACTGTGAGTGATTTGTTGTTTGATTTTCTTGGTGTCATGTTTTGATGTTATTTTATGTTTCTATGTATTATAGAGTTATTTACTACTTATAGACAGCACTTTGGTCCATTCTAATAGTTTTGAAAAATTTTTTCTCTCTCCCCCTCTCTCTCACCTGCTTCGTTCCTGCACCCTATCCACCTGTTCGTAATCATAATCAATAATTGAGATCGCACCTGCTCCTCCTTTGTTCTGATCTCTCTTGCTATTTAGTGTCTACCTGTTTTGGGCTTCTTTGCCAAATTATTGCTAGCCGCTTCATGCTTGTGGAGTTGTTTTTTTCTGAGCAGTCACTGTTCTATTACCCTGCTGTCTCTATCTGTGGTGCTGTGGGCATCGACTGGGGCTGTTCGCTCGTCATCATCTGTCTGCTGCCAGTGCGAGATCCGTCCATGACTGAGGACTAGGGATGGGCAAAGGAAGCCTCATGAAGCACTGAGGCTTTCCCCTGATGATTCCGGGAAAAGATTCAAAGCATCAGGAGTGTCGAAAACAGCGCCATCTTGTGGCAGCCATAAACCCGAGTGTGCAATGCTGTTGTTTTATCTATTAAGCTCAAATAAAAGCCTGCCAATGCTAAATATTTAGTTTTCTGATAATATAGTTCACATATTAAAGTGTGGCAATAAATTAAATGGAACAACTATCTTAATACTAATTATAAAAATACCAACAGAGTTGCTTGATGCAAGTAAATGGTGGTTTAATTATTTTATGGTTTATATGCTGTTTATATGGCAGGATATATGATCATGTAACATAGGCTATAAGCTTATTTATTAAAAAAAAATGTTAGTAAATGGACTTAAACTTCCAAAAACCTGTAGAGTAGTGGTCTGGGTTCAAACATTCCGACACGCAAAGTGAAGCATTCACGTGACTGGAAAGAAACTGAGGCTTCGTTTTTCATTGATCACGTCTTTCTCTGAAAACAATACGCACTCCGGCACGAAGCTTCATGAGAAATTGCGCTGCAATCTCGATACATGCTTTGAAGCTTCAGTGTCATATGTAACATCATAGGACTATTCCTGAGTTTCCAGACTGTTTCTTCCTGATTTCTTCACCGGTTCTGCATCCACGATCAAGCCCTTATTGAACGGCAGACTGCCTAAGTCAGTCCCTCCAGGATTTCGCGATGTTGCGATCGCAACAATTAACGCAACTTCAACAAATCCCTGTGAATTCAGTGCGACTTGCAATTTTGACCAATCACCGCAACTTTTCTGCAACTTTGACCAATCATTGCGGTCTCCTGCAAAGCGTCGTCCACTTTCCTCACGCAGCGGCTCACTCTCCTCACACAATGGGCGACACACTCTTTTTTACAAAATAGGTAAAAGTAAAACACATTTCAAAGTTACATGCAACATTATGTTTTGCAGCTAGGCGGGCATTATAACGTGTGTTACAAAGTGAGCACATTTGTCTCTGAAGTAAGGCTGGACTACAATAGAGCAGATGGTGAACAGTGTTTTCTCTGGGACATGGTAAGTCCCTTTGGGGTGGACTTTGGGCTTTTTCACTTTGTAAACCTATAACATGCACAAAAAAAGATATATAACAATAAAAGAAAATTCCCGCTCCTCCGTGAGAGATACGAGACCGGTGAGTCTCACAGGTGTCGCTCATCAGTACTCGCGTCGTTCTCCCGCGGCCCTCAGTGTCGTCCTGCTCGCCACAGTAAACATAATGAATGGCGACTGTAGAACGCAAAAGCCGAATCCCGGACATTTTTGGCGATCTCGAAATCCCGGGCAGACTTGTCATGGAGACTCACTAGTAGATAGCCTTGTTGTTTAACTGCGCTCTCTTACCGATAGGGCGTGGCTTGGGAATGGCAAATTCAAAAATAATTTCACATTTCTACTGCATACAGTTTTTTACAATCGCTATGACAATGTTTTCAATACTTTTAACAAATTTCCTAAACTCTTAACGCACCAACACACCTACAACACACAATTGGCAAAATCACACATTGTAAACAAAACTCCAACACTAATTTTCAAAATACAATAATACACTAGCAACAATACACTATGTCTACCAAAACACTGCAAACATGTCTCAAAGTCAAATAATTTTTCAAAACACTAACATATGTTCTCGTCCAACAGGGAGATTTAGTCAATCATAGCACAATGTCATAAAAACACTAACATCAGATGGAATTACAGAAACTGCATTATTTTATATGTGTCAGGTATACCCTTATACAACAGACAGTATATTGTATTGATCATAGATTGTGTTTTGCACTGCAGTTTCTTTTGAAGCCTCTCTACAGTTTCGTTGGGGTTAGGTTTTCTGTAGTTTTCTGCAGAAATTCAATGAAAAAATATCCATCTCAGAGTGCTTTATAGAATGTTCGGTTACTGTAATGAAAAAACGAAGACAGAGACAGAATTGCTGCAATGAATAAAATAAATAAAAATAAATTTATATATTTGCATAATTCAATCAGCTGTTTCTCAGTAACAATAGAATAAAATACAGGGGATATATTTGTGTTTCAATTCACAATATAAACAGCTGTTTACTTGACTTTAGCCTGGGTTAGGTTTAGAACATGGTGTTATCTGTTCTGACATACAGTGTTAAAGCATTGGTAAATTTGCCAGTAAAAATCTATTGTTTTGGTCTTGTTTGAGCTTGTGTGTAAAAGAAGTTCAAGCATTTTAAATTTGTGTTAATTGTATGCATTTTGTGTTAAAGCAACAAGAAATGTTTTACTAGTATAGCTTACACGGACGGATGTAGTGCTAACTGTGTTAAGAGTTTAGGAAATTTGTTAAAAGTATTGAAAAAATTGTCATAGCGATTGTAAAAAACTGTAAATGACCCATTGTAAATACACATTCATCTTTACAGAGGTGAAGTATCCCTTTAAGTAAAAATCTATCTACCTTTGCCGTTTTAACCTATAAAAACAAATGCCAAAGAACATCGCAACTTTCATCGCAACTTTTTAGAAAAGTGGCCGCAACATCAGGCATTTTAGGCCGCAACAATCACAAAAAAGGCCCGCGAAATCCTGGAGGGACTGCTAAGTTCTTTTGTGACTGAATAAACTCTGTTAACCTGCACCTCTTGCGTTTGGGTCCCCTCTCCGTTCTCTGACACTTTCTCTCTCACATAGAGACATGATCTCTTAGAATAACAGTCTCTTAGAAAACTCACTGACATATTGAATTAATTGTTTAAAAAAAGAGATATTGCTCAAATTATAAACAATTAAGAAAAACAAGTTATGTTTTGATCTAAGAGAGTGAAGACTGTGTCATTGTTCTCTACAGGTTGGATAATTGTGGTGTCACAGATGAAGGTTGTGCTGCTCTGGCTTCAGCTCTGAGATCAAACCCCTCACACTTGAGAGTACTGGATCTGTCTGGGAATAAACTTGGAGACTCTGGAGTGAAGCTGTTCTCTGCTGTACTGGAGAATCCTCACTGTAAACTGGAGAAACTGTGGTAAGATCATCTCTATAATTAAGTAATAAATAATTAAGTTAGAAAAGTGAAATCATAATCAACCACCCCTTTAAGAGTTCCTTAAAATGTTTACAAATACATTAAGAACTAACACATACACACGCACAGACACACCACCCACACACACACCACACCACACGCACAGACACACTCCCACACACACACACACACCACACGCACAGACACACTCCCACACACACACCACACCACACGCACAGACACACTCCCACACACAGACACACTCCCACACACACACACACACCACACCACACTCACACACACACACAAAAACAGACACACACACTAGGGCTGGGACGATACACCTAGACCATGGGGAAAAGTTAAATCATACACCTATACAGACTGTACTACAAAATTTCATCACATCTTTCTGAGTTTTATTTCAGAAGCATCATACAGTACTATATTCTCTTGAATAATTAATTCAATAACAAAAACATTTTTTACAGTTTTTTACAATCGCTATGACAAATTTTTTCAATACTTTTAACAAATTTCCTAAACTCTTGACACAGTTAGCACTACATCCGTCTGTGTAAGCTATACTATTAACACATTTCTTGTTGCTTTAACTCAAAATGCATACAATTAACACAAATTTAAAATGCTTAAACTTCTTTTACACACAAGCTCAAACAAGACCAAAACAATGGATTTTTACTGGCAAATTTACCAATACCAATTCTCTGAGAACTGCTCGAGAACTCTCCTGGCCATGATTAAAGCATTTAAAGGACATTTGCTGGAGGTCTGTCTGTTAGTTTAGGGTAAGTTAGAAAACAAGTTAGAATTACAATGTAAACTCGGCTGTAGTCGATTAGTAGACTCGCTGGAGTATAGGATTTTAAACGGATGCTGTAGTCGATTTGTAGACTCGCTGATGTATAGGATTTAAGTGTCGATTAGTAGACGCTTGGGCGATTTAACTGGGGGCCCCAGATAAAAGAGCACTAGAGACCTTACTACCAATCTCAAGTGATAGTGTTCAATTTAAAAGCACTAGAGACCTTACTATCGATCAAAAGTGATAGTGTTCAATCAAAATAATTAGGTTCCAGGTACGCAGTTAGGTTTAGGGAAAAATCCACAACACCATACATTCTATAAAGCACTCTGAGATGGGTCTTTTTTATTGAATTTCTGCAGCAAAAGACCTAAACCCAACAAAACAAAAATGTAGAGAGGCTTCAAAAGAAACTGCAGTGCAAAACACAATCTATGATCAATACAATATACTGTCTGTTGTAATGGCATACCTGACACATATAAAATAATTCAGTTTCTGTAATTCCATCTGATGTTAGTGTTTTTATGACATTGTGCTATGATTGACTAAATCTTCCTGTTGGACGAGAACATATGTTAGTGTTTTGAAAAATTATTTGATTTTGAGACATGTTTGCAGTGTTTTGGTAGACATAGTGTATTGTTGCTAGTGTATTATTGTATTTTGAAAATTAGTGTTGGAGTTTAGTTTACAATGTGTGATTTTGAGCATGAAATTAACTGTTTTGCCAGTTGTGTGTTGTAGGTGTGTTGGTGCGTTAAGAGTTTAGGAAATTTGTTAAAAGTATTTAAAAAATTGTCATAGCGATTGTAAAAAAACTGTAACAGTCACTTGTGTCCACCTAGTGGCGAAACAATTTAATTGATAAATGCGTTATTTTAAGGGCCAAGTTTCTATCAAAAGCTGATTTACTCTATTTTGATCGCTACCATAGACATCAGTGTTTATATTTGAACTTTTATCCCAGTACTTCTATGATAATTTGATCTATTGTATCACATAAATAATGATACTGTTATAAGGTTTAAAAGCCCTTTTGTGAAGCTTTTTCATGACAACTCTCTGTGGGTCAGCGGCAGCGCCAACACAGATTTGAATGTTGCGATATGATTTTGGCAAGGGTTTAATAGACAGAGGAATTGGAAGAAGATCGTGTGTATGTGTTTGAATGGAGATCACAGTATTTTAACGATGAATCGTGCAGATCTACTGTCTTATCTCTCTCTCAGCATATGAGTAGCGCGAGGGCTTTTCAGTGCATTCAGTCTCACGCCGCTTCCACGCTGCTTCCACGCGTCCACATGAAAGGGATATTACATCACTCAACACTCATAAATAACGTCACGTTTCATCCTCTGTTGAAACAAAAGTGGCTAACTTCTGTCAACCTCATCTATAAGTAAGGACAAAAATAAAGCAATTTAATATTGCTAACGAATATCGATTCTGGAATAAAAAAAAAAATTTAAAATCGTAAAAAAAAAAAAAATTGCGATAGTTAGGTGAATCTATTTTTTTTCTCCCATTTTTTCTCCCAGCCTTAGCACACACACGTTCCTTAAAAATGTTTACAAATACATTAAGCGCGCACAAACACGTTGTCTTTTCATGTTTTATAGGGACTTTCCATAGAAATAATTATTTTTATACTGTACAAACTGTATATTATATTCCCTAATCCTAACTGATGTATTTTAACCTGTTAAGCTGCAACCCCACTTTTGAAAAATCACCAGAAATGGCATACCCAAACTAAAACAGATACAGTTCATGAACCCTTTGTACTAAAAGCAGAAGTATGATCTCATTTGAAAGCTGACACCTGGCAGTTTATTGTAAATGTAGAATTAATTATTGTCATAATGAAAAAATAGTTATAAATAGCTTCAAAGTTTTGTAAAGTTATTAGAAATGTATTTTTTAATGAAATATCTTCATAAAAATAAAATTGAAGTTGGCATTGTACCAATCTATGAATGCACTGCAGCTAAAGCCACATGTCTGACCATGTTATATTTAAAATCTGAAGATGACAAGTCTAAAACTCTGTATTTAGTTAAATGTTTTTCAAGATCATGTCATATGACTTTATTTTGATTAGACTCTAAAATGCAAACTGATGTTTATTGTCATGTTCTAAGCATCTATTCAGTCTATTGTCTCTATTGTTTTGTGGTGCAAATGAGCCCCATTCAGTCTCAGTCTCCCCTGCACACATTCACACCTCTCCGGCCTGGTTATGGCTCTAAATATGTTTTTTCTTTTGTCTTCATTATAATTACTAACGACTGGCTATTCACGCTGTTTCAATCCCTAATTTCTTTTTTCAAAGTTCTCAGTTCACATTTGAAACTGTATCAAATGACCTTCTTGAAAAAAGAAACATTTCAGTAAGCATTCCTATTTAGAAAAATTCATAAAAATAACAGCTAGGTGGCAGGTGCACATAGGGCTAGCTAGCATGTTAGCTTAGCACACCATCAATACACAACAATTTATGAGATTAAAACCATGTTTGTTCTCCAAACTTACTTTATAGGGCAAGTCGAGTGTTTTAAATAACCTTCTGTAATCTGATTTGGCTTCAGATAAAAAAATCAGACTGAAAATATATTATTTTATAGTATTCTGCACAATGATAAAGTCTATATCGATTAGCATTACATTATAAATATAATCTATTATTGTGAAAATACCTGACATGGCTCGAAGAACACAGGTAAATCAAATATCATTGCAATCATGTTTATTGTCTTCAAAACATCTTTATCTGCATGTTACAGCCATCTCTGGAAGCTTTGTTTGTGTCAGGGAGTTCCTGGTATGTCACATGATTATGGCACTTCTTCATGTGTTCCATATATGGACTGCATGTGCACAGGGCGCCCTCAGGCTGCCAGTATGGGTTGAAAACACAGTACATCAGAGTATCCAGCGCTCATAATGATTACATCGGCCCATTTGGGTATAAATTCAATAAATATTATTACTGTCTATATAAATCTGATGTAAACCTATGAGAATCTATCAATATTTCTCCAAATCTGGACATTTTTGAGCTAAAAGCCCTGAGGGACGTTGTTTTGTGAAGCGCTGTCATGACGACCTCACAGGAGTTTTTTTCGGAATGAGACCGGCTGACGCGCATAATTCATATTAAAGATATCGACTCATTTTTTGATTACATAACTCCTGACACAAATTAAGACATAACTGTCACTATACGTGTCTCAGAATACAATAGTGGTCAAATACTGAAACTAGAGTCTTATATCTTTTTAATGATGTATAGTTTGTCAAGGTAATAACTTTAAATCTGATAGTAACTTTGAACTATTTAAACAAAAAAAAAGCTTCAGTGCGTTGGCGCTCTGGCAATGATTAACAGGTTAACAAGGTGAACTAATGATTATTTGTATATATTTCATATTGACAGCATTATGTTATTTATTTTTTTAAGTGTTATGTTTAGCTTTGGATATAGACTAAATGTGTGTCATTGTTCTCTACAGGTTGGATAATTGTGGTGTCACAGATGAAGGTTGTGATGCTCTGGCTTCAGCTCTGAGATTAAACCCCTCACACCTGAGAGAACTGGATCTGTCATATAATAAACTAGGAGACTCTGGAGTGAAGCTGTTATCTGCTGTACTGGAGAATCCTCACTGTAAACTAGAGGAACTGTGGTAAGATCATCTCTACCATAAAGACTCAGAGTGAATAAGGATTAATATGTAGATACAATGCATACAATATATCTTTGGCGTAAACCCAATCTGGCGGTTCAGTGACAGATTCCAGCTTGAACCGTCAGATCCTGCCTGCGGTAGGATCAGGCCTTATTTCACCTGAACCAGGGCTGTCACAATATCAGATTTATCACTACATGAGTATCATGGCCAGAATAACTCACAATAACAATATATCGACATATCTATGGAAATCTTGAAAAAAATAATAATAATGCTATCAGTCAAATTCAACTTTACTCTGTTTATTTTGTGTTATTTTTTAAAATGAAGAATCACACCATCGCATACAAAAGGAACAAGTCCACTTAATGACAACCAGTTTGAGATAATGGAAACACTTTATCACAAGTATACAGTAACAAAGCGCTTACAAATCATTTGCCAACTCTTAGTTTATAGTTAATGAATATTATACGATGGTATATAAGCTGTAGTTAATATTTTAAGAGACTATATACAAATAGTGAGTTCTTCATTCATTGTCACTGTAATTAACAAAGTGTTATTGTTTAATTAGCTCTTATGTAAAAAGTTAGATAATGCTTTGTTAACACGTATTAACCATAAGTAGTTCTCACTTTAGATTAGGTCACGGAAAATCAGAAAATGTCATTAAGTGCTTTAATACAGCCTTTATTCAACATTAATTACATTAGTATTAAGAGTTCCTTAAAATGTTTACAAATACATTAAGCTCTTACACACACAAACACTCTCTCTCTCTCGCACGCACGCACGCGCGCGCTCACTCACTCACTCACTCACTCACTCACACACAGACACACACACATACTAGGGCTGGGACAATGCACCTATCTACTGATTCGATATTATCACGATACTTGGGTGCCAATACAATATGTATTGCGATTTTTAAGAATTGCGATTTGCAATTGTTTCTATCAATAGCTGATTTACTCTTATTTTGATAGCTACCGTAGACATCAGTGGTTATGTTTGAACTAGAGATGCACCGATTACAATTTTCTAGGCCGATTCCGATTTCTCATGAGTTTGGCCAGCCGATACCGATTTTAGCCGATTCCTAATAAATTTTTTCCAACCACTTTACAGCAAACACAAATATTTATTTTCTATCTTTTCTTTAATAGAACATAGAACATTTTTTTAACAAATTAAATAAAATAGAACTATATAAATTATTACTCCTGGTGTGTGAAATTCACATATCTAAATGCAGTGTTATGGTATGGAAGAACCATTTTCACTTCCAATATTCAACAAAAAAAATGTGATATAGGCCTATCTACTTATTTAGGAAATTAAACTTCTGTATGAAAACAGGTAATGGCAATAAAATAATATATAAATAGCAAATAAAAATAAAATAAATATAGCCTTGCAGTATAAAAGATATTTCTCAAAACACACACACACACAGGCCTATTGCAATCACAAGTTTAAATGGGTAAATTTTCTATAAATATTTTTGAGTCTTCATTTTCTTTTCTGACATAGCTTACTCCAGTTCTTGTTAAAACACACCAGACATGCAAATTCTGTGTATTTTGGGCACTTTTTGGGTGAAATCATATTTATTTTGTCCAACAAAAGTGTGCTTTCACTTTAATTGAGCGTGAGCAGCGCAGCAAAAATAGACTCTGCGCTTCACTGCTGCTCACGCGACGCTCCTGCTCGACGTGCACTCATTGATTAACATACACGCTGGGAAAAAACCCAGCGCTGCTCACGCTTTCGGTGTTAAACGGCCGTAATTCACGAGGTTTCCTACATGTGTGTTCCGTGTGCACGTGTGATGCTGATGTTGCGCGATGTTAATTATGCGGCGCCCGAGTGCATTTGACCGGCATAAAATCGGAATATGTCAGACTGACCGGCCGGTTGCCGATCATGGCCGATCACATGAAAATCGGCCGATTCCGGTCACCAGCCGATCAATCGGTGCATCTCTAGTTTGAACTTTAAACTTTTATCCCAGTACTTCAGTCTCATGTCGCTTCCACGCGTCCACTTGAAATGGATATTACGACACTGATAGATGACAATAAAATTGTGATAGTTTGGTTGATTAATATCAACACACTAACACACACACACGTTTCTTAAAATTTTTACAAATACATTAAGCACACATGTTAGGTTTCCATGTTTTATGGGAACTTTCCATAGAAATAATGATTTTTATACTGTACAAACTGTATATTCAATCCCCTAATCCTAACTAATGTATATTTCTATACAACATGAACTGAGTATTTGTATATATTTCATATTGACTTTATTATGTTATTTATTTTTTAAGTGTTATATTTATCTTTGGATATAGGCTTAATGTGTGTCATTGTTCTCTACAGGTTGTGTGATTGTGGTGTCACAGATGAAGGTTGTGATGCTCTGGCTTCAGCTCTGAGATCAAACCCCTCACACCTGAGAGTACTGAATCTGTCTGAGAATAAACTAGGAGACTCAGGAGTGAAGCCGCTAAAGGATCTGGAGGATGATCCACATTATAAACTGGAGACACTATGGTAAGAATAGTTTTTAACAATTTTCATCATATTTACATTTAAATTTCAAATGGCTGATTTGCTCACTAGAAATAAAAGTAAAGGTTCAGGTTCAGTAACACCGTGTGTGTGTGTGTGTGTGTGTGTGTGTGTGTGTGTGTGTGTGTGTGTGTGTGTGTGTGTGTGTGTGTGTGTGTGAATATTTTGTCTGATATCATCAGATTATGAGTCTTAAATTCAGCTTCATTTTCTGTAGGTCTCTGAAATTTAAATTGATTTTATGAGTTCAAATCTGCTTATAGTGTTGTGACTGATTGTGAAAATAATATTAATGTTATTTTCAGCTTTCCCCCTTTAACTGTCTCTATGTGTGTAATAATTTGAGATTTGGGTTGTTTGTTAATAACTGATACTAAGTTTTAGGGCTGTGCAATTAATCGAATTTTGATTTCAATTTCGATTTTGGCTCCCAACGATCTCCAAAATAGTACAATCGAGTAAAAACGATTATTTTGCCATGTTCTGTTTTGCTATTTTGTCTTGTGTTCTGAATGACTCGCGCACGCGCACATCCGCCCCTCCCGAAGCCATAAACTCTCTCAGCCTATACAGTCATAAATTGCAAGCACAATAAACTTCACAATAACAATTGGCTAATTTAATATAGACTGGAGTGAGACCATAGACGTCTCTCGAGCTGTCGCGATCTCTTTCTGCTCGATCACTGTAGCGCCAACGGCAGCGCGCGCGCACATGACCTGATAATCTTGTTCCGCTTTACAGCACAAAACAAATCGAGAATGAACTCAGGGAGCGACATTAACACTTGTCTGCTTGTCCGGGAAAAGGGGATTTTTATGTTTCAAGCGAAAGAGTTTTACTTGCCCGACCGATCGAAACGCGAGATGGTTTTGATCTTATACAGTCAGTGTAAACAGAGATTGGTAATGGATAGTTTCTGGAAGCTGCGCTGCCTAACAGCACACACAAAAACTCACAGAAGAAACATACTGAGGTAGAAATGTTGAGTTTTTTTTATTAATAATATATGATATAGTTAAGTAACATAACACGACTAAGGGCTGTTCTATAATATCACGATTGCAAATGTTACATTGAATTTAAAGTTTAATAAACAAGCAGCCTAGTTTATATGTAGTAGCCTAACTTACATTTTAGCCGCAATATTGACTGGTTTTGTTCTATTTCACCGACTAAAATAGTTACAAAAGAAAAGCAACACTAAGCGCTGTGTTTTGTTACTGAATGATTCATTATTTTGAATGAATCGTTTTAATGAATGACTCAATGATTAATTTATTAAGACGGTCACTTGACGCCACCTATTGATTTATTGTTTAAAGGTATCATTGATTTTGTTTTATTTTATTATTTGTTTAAAAATTAATCTTATAATATTTTTACAGTTGTAATTTTGCAGTGTAAATTAATTTGATTGATAACAGCCCTTTTTATGAAAACTGAATTTGATCAAATGTAAGAATTTTACATAAAACATATATTTAGTTAGGTTTAATAAATTGTCCTTTATAAAGGTAAATAACGCCCTAGTGACCCCCTACAACAAATTACTTTGTAAACATGTCACCTTTTTCACCACTTGTGAGTTTGCAGACCGTTTAATAGTTCAAAAAGTACAATAAATGTTAAAATTTTGATTTTTTAAGAATTGTTGAAAGGTGTCTTTTAATAAATGCAACATATTCCGAAAGTCATGTGAAATAATCGTGTTACATAATCGTGATTTCAATACTGACCAAAATAATCGTGATTATGATTTTTTTCCATAATCGAGCAGCCCTACTAAATTTGTAGTGAGTGTAATGATTATTTCTGCTGGTTCTGTATCAGCTGTCCGTTGTGTGAAAGTGACCTTTCATGTCCTTTTGATTTTGTAAAGTGATTTTTAGCATTAGATAGAAGCTATATTATCATGTTTGAGAATTAATTAATATAGCTATGGAAGTAAAATAATGACAAATGTTTTTGAAACAAAAAAGCTTGTTGAATTGCTGTACTTGAAAAAATATGCATTGCATTAACCCTGCTTGCATTTTAATGCATTGTATTTTTAGAGCTTGCATTTTTATGGGCTGAAATTCAACATGGTTGTATATTTAAGCTGTGGATATTTCAATTCAAAACATTTCACACATGTTTTCATTATTAAAAATTCAATAATCCATATTCACCTTTCAGATTTCACTTCCAAAATATTCATTCTGTTTAAAAATACAACCTATAATATTCGACAGGTAATTTTCGGTTCATTTTATTTCGCTTTCCAAATTCGCTTCCACAAATTCAGTGGTTCAAATTCGACAGAAAATTCAACATTTGACATCCGGGAACAGCAGGAATATCAGTGGATTGCCGATCGATAATCTCCATAGTTGTTAGTCGACCTCACCAGCAGGTGGTGCAAGTGCAGCTGTTGACCTTTATGCTGTTGAGGAAGAAAACTATAAAGCAAGGAGTAGAGAGACTCATTCATTCATAAAAACGGATTTACAGAAATGGAGCAAGCGGTAAGTATTTGTGATGATTATCAGGGCCAGTATATAGATATAGAAAAGTCAAATGTTGAATTTTCTGTCAAATTCACTGAATTTGTGGAAGCGAATTTGTAAAGCAAAATAAAATGGACCGAAAATTGCCTGTCGAATATTATAGGTTGTATTTTTAAACAGAATGAATACTTTGGAAGTGAAATCTGAAAGGTGAATATGGATTCTTTAATTTTTAATAATGAAAACTTATGTGAAATGTTTTGAATTGAAATATTCACAGCTTAAATATACAACCATGTTGTTTTTCAGCCCATAAAAATGCAAGCCTTGAAAATCCGATACATTAAAATGCAAGCAGGGTTAATGCAATGCATATTTTTTAAAGTAGAGCAATTCAACAAGCTTTTTTGTTACAAAAACATTTGCCATTATTTTACTCCCATATATCTAGTTAGTTTTCTTATGAAAAGATGTGACATATGTAATGTCTCATACTGCATATGTGATTGTTTGTGTGTTTAATTTTAGGTTATAGATGACAGTCTGATCTTCTGATGATCATCTGATGGTGAATAAGGATCCACTACAGAGACTCACAGTCAACAGAATCAACAGAGACTGAAGATACAGTGACTTCACTGTTATAAATTAAGACTTCATTTAGATTTCAACGATCCTCTGACAGACCTGATGAGGCGGCAGTAAAACACCTTTTATTTGAAATCATTGTTTATACAAAATACAGTTTCTCATTCATAGACCATTTTATTTGTATAAACACACAGTATAAACTCAAAAAGTTTTGCGTTTTATTAGAGTAAATATAGAGCCTGAATGTGTTTGTATTGTACCAGCAGAGGGAGACAAACACTAATGAAACATTAATTCAGTTCAAGCTCACTTTTGGAAAACAAACAATGGAAACTTGAGTGTACACATGATGTTTTTAATAATAGTTTATTACATTTGTATTAATGTATTAAAGGGGTCACATGATGGGTTTTCATGTTTTCCTTTTTCTTTAGTGTGTTATGTAGCTGTTTGTGCATGTATAAGATCTGCAAACTTAAAAAGCTCAAATTCTCCTACAAAAAGATTTATTGTTTTTAATGCCCTGTACACACTGTACGATTTTGGGCTGTTCCAGATGAAAGATGAGCATCGTCAAACAATCGTGGAGATTTCTGTGGTTGTTGCTCCTAGACGATCTTTTAATCAAAAATAGCCTGTGATCATTTTCTGACAGTGTCATGATCATCTAACAGTGTGTTTGCTTCTACGACCTACATCTACTGAGTAGCCAATAAAACTGCAATGGCGTATTGATAAAAGTGACATGACGCTAAAACTTCAAACTTCTTTTCTCAGGTTCCTCAACCTCTTTCCCCCAAAAAAGATATCGGACATAAATGCATCTTTTAGTCTGAGGCTGTTTCGTCTGATGCCTAATTGTAGGAGACTGATGTTGTTTTTCCTGAAATCTGAAGCCTTTCAGTCTGAGCCAAGCGTGCCGCACAAGTGCTGAAGAGTGAAGCCAAAGCGCCTCGATCGCCCCCTGGTGGCTGGTCCCAATATAGGTCATAAAGTCCACCTCCCCATGAAGTCTAATGGACACTAAACAATTAAATTACACTTCAAATAATTTTTTCAAAGATGTTTTCTGTCATTTTATTTAATTTTTATCACGCTGATTTAAGTTTAAGTGTTCGTTTTTTAAAATAAGTCTCAGTTCGTCATTTGATGCTATAAAAACGGGAATGTGACATCATGATTGACAGCTGTGTGATTGACAGCTTCTCTGAGCGAAGTAGTCACCATGGCACCAACTGACTTTTTTGGGGGATTTTTGGGAGGAGATTGGAGCTTCAACTTTAATTTCTACATGTCCATAACAGTTTATTTCACACAGTAAACTTTTCTGTTTCTGCGGGAGTGAGGGCAGGACCTTGATACCACAGCTTTAGTTCCTGCTCACTACTGCGCAAACTCCGGTCCCGCGTTCACTACTGCGCAGAAGCAGGTCCCAAATCTGCACAAGATGTCAGCGCCATATTAAGACTTTAGTGGCTTCACTTTTCACCAATGGAAGAGAGTGAAGGGGCGTCGTCCATCTTTTTTTACAGTCTATGGTGTGAGGCATGACGCCATTTAGTCATATGATTGAGGTCTGAGGATGTCCTAAAATGTTCACCATAGTACGAACGTCTGACACACAGACACTCTCTCTCACACACACACTCACTCACTCTCTCACACAGACACACACACACAAACTATATTTTAAGTACATAAAATCTTTAAGATATTAAGTTAAACTTATTTGGCTTGTTGTCCACTGATAAGGGGCTCGATGAGGCAGCTTCAACTCGAGCTCTGATATACCCCCCAAAAGTGTAGAATAAATGTGGGACAGCAAGTTGGATTTAGCATGATCAAAATACTTAAGGATTTAAGTATATAGGATACCTAAAAGCTTTACATGATATCCCCAAAAGGAGTGTATGAAAAATGTTATAAAAATGAAGCATGAATGAACACACAAATGCTGCGGCAGTGATATTTAACGGGGCTCCTGCAGGAGCTGGGCTGGAACGCGTCTACCTACTACAGTATGTCAACCATGTGGAGCTATGAGCGGTGCTCTAGCGTGAGCTGTGTTTGAAAGAGTGTGCCAGCATTCGTTGCTGTATGAACAACATGAGGCTTGTGGAAGTTTGACTAGGGCACATCTCGCCGCTGCACTGCTGCGGCAGTGACTTTATGAAATTACTCCTGTGTGAGTATTTTTTGGGGGACTGGAGGTTTGAGTACGAGGCTAGAGTACACCTTGCCGCAACGTCCACAACATGGTGCCCCATTAAGTCAAAGAACATGGGGAGCCCTGATGTCACAGATGGGGAGGAGGTCTTCATCCCTTAAGGCAAACGGGGCTCTGATATCCAAATCAAACCTCCCTACCGCAGAATGAGGGAACCTACGGTATATAGATCAAATGCAGAACTACCGCCCTTCTGACGTGGGGGTTTAGATCAAGTAAAGACATGAGGGCACGCTATGCGGGGCTAGGTAAGTGGAAAGATGCAAAATAGTAGGGAGAAGTGGTCCAGGCTATGGACTGATATGGTTTAAAGGGGGTTGGCAAATTGAAAATGAAAATTGAATGACCATGTTTCAATTAATCGGTCTTGCTTTGTTTGATGTTGAAATGTATGGTGTCATGGTTTATTATTTAAAGGTCAGAGAATGTAGGATGGATAGCTGTGGTATTCGTGGATAGGGTATGGATGTCTGAGAAGGTGGTCTAGAGGAATATGAGTTCTGAATAAGGAGGAACCGGAGTTGGGTTGTTCAGACTTTCTGAAAAAGAAAACAAGATAAAGCATCAGCTATTTGATTTTGATGACCTGGGATATGTTCAGCTTTGATGACAAATTGATGACTGGCAGAAATCGAAATGAGACGTCTTAGAAAGGGCATGATTTTTGGAGCATTAGAACGTTTTTTGTTGATACAGTGGACGATGGCAGAATTGTCACAGTGAAACAGGATGTGTTTTGTTGACAATTCGGAACCCCATAGACAGACTCTTACTATGGGATACAGCTCGAACAGGGCGGTCGATTCAGCAGTTTGAAGTGTATTAGTGATCTCAGGTGACCAGGTTGAGGGGAACCAATGTCCTCTGTAGAAACCTCCAAAACCTGTGGAGTAATCGTCATCTGTGAACAAGGTGATGTCGCAAAGTTGGGAAAAACAATCGTTGTAGAAAAAGTTTGTCCTGTACAATTGCTTGAGGAACGTGATCCATAATTTCAAGTCTGCCCGACATGGTTGGCTTAGCGAAATTATGTCTTCTGAGGCTGAGCTAGCGAGAGTTAGCAGGTGGGAAATGAAAGGCCGGCCTTGGGGAATTATGTGCATTGCATAATTTAGTTGGCATAAGAGAGAAAGCAAATCACGCTTGCTGCAATGGTTAGCTTCTAGCAAGCAATTTGATGCAATCTATTTTCTCTTTGGGGAGAGAGGCTTGGTATTTAACAGAGTCTAGGAGGATTCAGAGAAATTCCAAGGATGTAGATGGGCCTTCAGTTTTTTCGGGAGAGAGGGGAACTCCTAGTTTGGAGAACACAGTTTGGATGACAGTTAGGTGTTTTGCTGCAGGAAAATTACTTGGTGAAATGACGAGGAAGTTGTCAAGGAGATGGATGAGGTATGGGATTGCATGATTGTTTTGTAGGATGCACTAGAGCGCTTCGGAAAGCATGTCAAATATTTTGGGACTGCTTTTACAGCCGAAAGTTAGACAGACTGCAAAACTAGTATTTTTCATGATAACGAATGCCAAACAGATGCCAGAAATCTTTGTGAATGGGCATGACTTTAAAAGATATTATGTCAACCTTTGCTAGCCAGGCTCCAAAACCGGCGTTTTTAATGAGAATGATTGCTTGGTCTTTAGGCATTAAAAAAGGAACTGGATGAAGTTTTTGTCTGGGTGGTTGTCCAGTGCACTAGCTTATGAGGAAATAATGATATGGACTAGAGAAATACTTTTAAAACTTTTTATTAAGGATAGCAGAGGAGCGGCGTACAGGGAAAATGGAACGGGGCATGAGCTCCGCCACAGAAATTGAAGATGTGGAAAAAGCGGCATCGTTGGCCCTGTCCCAAATGGCACCCTAAGCACTCGCTGTCTTCCTATGAGTCCGCAGTTGGAAGAAGTCTGCTGCGGAGCTCGCATCATTGCGGGCTCGGCAAAAGTGTGCATTGAGGGCGCATATCGACCGCAAAGGGGGCACTCGCGAGTACCCTTCTGAAACCTAAAATGACAAATGGGACACCCTAAGGTTTCATGGACTTAACGGACATGCATGCATATGTACACGTCCCCTTTAAGAAGGAGTTCATGAGAGTTTGGGGGGTTGATAGATGCGCGTTTTCTGATGCATTAGTTTAATAAAAAAACACAACTGTTGTTGTTCTCACACTGCAATCCTGCCTCCGTGTATTTTTGATAGTTTAAAAGCTACATGGTAGTCATTTACCTACATACCGTCTGGCAGGAAATAAAGTGCAAATTACTTCTGTGTATCTACGAAAAGCTATGCAGAATTCTGCGAGTGTGAAAACTCGTTTTGAAGGAGGTATGGAATTTGTTAGATTGATGCTTAACAGGCCACAGTCAAAAGAGCAGTGGGATTCATTAATAGGAACTGAAGTGAGCTGAGAATAAAGATCAATATCTGCCCCTGATTGAATTAGGGAACGGAGGTGGGCTGAGACTGGAGGTGGTTCCATGGCAACTTCGTTGGGAGGAGCTGGAAGATGGACTGCTGTGGCGAGAGAATGAGCTGGCAAGTGGATTGGACCTGAAGACGTGTAAACAACAAGAGATAAACAGAAGTGGATGAGGGCTGAGGCATAGCTTTTGTGAGATTTTGAAGTGTTTGTTGGAATGCTGGATTTGTTAGAACAAATGAAGAGATTGAAGAGTTGAGCTTTTGATGATCTGAGGTAGAAATTGACTCAAGAGTTGGAGAGGACTTGAGGTAGGTACCATTTTTAAATGGGTGGAATCGGTGGATTAGCAGCGGTAGAATGAAGAGATGAAGTCTGTGAAGAAGATGGACAAAGTATAGTTTAAAATGCCCATCTTGAGGGTGGAGGAGAGAGTGATCCTCTGGAGCGTCGTTTGAATGAGCACTGGATTTTGCGGATGGAGAGCTTAGAAAGAGTATCCATGTTTGGATCCGTAAGATCCAATCTAACGAGATGTGACTGTGTCTCTAGAAGAATGGACAATTCATCGTCTGAAGGAAAAAGCTGGAATTTCGGGATGTTGGACATTGTTCAGTACAGTACTACCGGATGCTGGAACAGCTGACACTGGAGAGAGCTAAGCGGCTGCTTATATACTCTGGCTGTTGATTGAAAGATTAGATGGGTTCGCTCATTAACATTAACACACCAAATAACGCTGTGAGTTTCAAGGCACATCAGTGGGACTTTGAACTCTTTAAAGTGCGCTTTTTTCTTCCCTATTGTGACACATTGTGATCTATGTCTGAGTGAAACTTCTCAAACAATAACAAATGTAGGGCGGGGCTTGATTTTATCTGTGGAGAATTGATTGGATGGTTGTGGTTTGCTATTGGTGTGAGTGACAGGTTGCCCCGCCCTCGTCATCAGAGAAGAGAAGAGATAAAGGGAAGTTATTCTGATGCAAGATTACCAGGAACATGATTTTAAAACGATCACAGATCATCATTTAAAATAAACACTGCAATATTCCATTTTGATTTCATGGTGACCAACTTCAGTGGTTTGTTGTAAGAGGACAGTGGACAAACGATGTGCAGATGTGTGTGTCTCTGTGGTCTTTTAAACACCTCCAGCATCAGCGTTAGATCGTCTCGTCTGTCTCTCTGTTAATCTCCCGTGTGTCTGTCAGCACTTTGCAGATGCAGACAGACGGATTGGACTTAAATCCCCCAGTATGACACAGATGGACAAACCACACAGACCTTGGAGAAGGTGAACACACACACACACACACACACACACATTTACACTGAATATATGACTGTGGAAGACGTGTGTGTGTGCGCGTGTGTGTGTGTGTGTGTGTGTGTGTGTGTGTGTGTGTGTGAGAGAGAGAGAGAGAGAGAGTGTGTGTGTGTGTGTGTGTGTGTGTGTGTAAGCTTCATGTGTGTCATAGGTCATGCTGCACTACAGACAGATGGAGGAGGAGTCTAGAGTAAGAGACACTTCATTAAGAACAGCCGAACAGTCGTTTGCATTTCAGTGTAGGACATTGAATAAAATAAAACACACAGTGGCTTATGTACTGTACCAGTGTTATTTTAGAACAATTTATATACTGTTATATATAGTATTTGTTAATATGTTGAAGCAGTTTAAGTCAGATTTGTTTCTATACAATACAGATAATAAAATGGTCATTGATGCAAACTTTATTAAATATGAGACAAACTCTGCTGTATAGCTGCTCTAAACAGACAACAGTGTCATTATTCAGATCAATTCAATTCAAGTTTTGGTCTCATCATGATAGTGTCAGTGTAGTCAAATCAATAATATTACTGAATATTAATTGTCTTTTGAGTTTGTTTTAGTAATTTTGGTAAGAGCTTTTTGTCATTTTCATTAGTTTTTTTATATTTATATATAGCTGTAAACACTATTTATACTCCACTGCTGTTTTCTGATTGGTCAATCCAGTGGTGAACTAGTTCCTGTTGTTTTTGTTTGAAGTCGATTATAACGATCATAGAGTAACCCAAACACATGCATGTAAAAACATATTTTCCATTCTCTATGAATCATGTTTTCAGTGTCCAGCGTCCCCGTAAGAAGGTTGTGTCTCCTCACGTAGTCTTGCTGCGAGCGCTCTGATTGGTGGAAACCGTCACCCGTCCGTGTCACATGACGCATTACATCACTGGATTGAGGTCAGGCCTGGATTAGACCGAGAGAGAATGGAGAGATTAGGAGCTGTTAGTGCTCAAAAACAGGAGGAGAAAGGAAAGAGGAAAAAGAGAACGAGTGAGACACATTGAACATATGCACTCACTCAAACAGATTTAGTGATTTAGTTTGTGTTCACATGCGCTTTGTTGTGTCTTAATGGCCTGCTTGTTTGGAAAGAGTTTTTCCAGCTTCAGGATAAAGGTCCTCAGTGATTTAACATTACTTTTATATTCAGGGATTGTTTTATGATGTTCATCCTTGCTGAAGGATTAAACACAGATTTCTTTGCTAAATAGTGACACAATTCAATTCAAAACACATCATAACCATGTGTTTTATATTGTGAAAATGAACCACTGAAAAATATATACACATTAGAAGAATTTAATAAAGATAATGTAAAATTGTGTAGAATTGTTTCATCAAACATGCAGTATAGCAGAGAAAAGCAGGAGAGCTTCTCCACTGATGTTTGTTTGGATTTCAGAGATGGTTTGATTCCAGAAAATAAGAGAAGAGAATTGATTCAGACTGTATGTGAGTCAAAGTGCATATATACAGTCATATTAGTACTGTCAAATTGTAACAAGGTTCGTTGTTATGGGAAGAAGGAGGAACATTCCAAAGATTTTAATAAAATAAAGAAACATACAAAAATGAAAGTAAAGACGGCAGTCCCTCACAGTTGACTGCCACATAATAAAACAAAACATAAAATAGTCCAGGCCTTGTCCTCTCTCGATCTTCACGATCGTTGCTCCTCCTTTTATGCTTCCGCTCCTCCGTGAGAGATACGAGATGCATCGCGCAGGTGTCGCTGATCAGCAATCATGCCATCGGCCACGCGCCGCTCTCTCACGGCCCTCTGCCTACTCGCCACATACCCCCATCGCCCCTCGCAGGCCGGGGGGTACACCCGAGACTGTGCTCTACTCTGGGGGGACCTATCACGGTGGCCGCGGCACCTGGGGGTATGGATAGACGAGGCGAGAGAAAGGAGACGGAAACATGAGGAGCGGCAGAGGGGAGAGAGGGGAGAGTAAAAAATTAAAAATCTTGGTCCGGTTCCCACAACGCACTGCCATCTGGTCCTCCACCAGCTGAGCGATCTTCTCCGGGGTGCCTGGCGGTGGCGCTGGGTAGCCCTCGGTGGACGGCTCGACACTCCTCCGCCCCCTGGTGGACAGCGACGGCTCCTCCGGATACAGGCAGACGGCAGGAGTCCCCCGTTCCTTGCTCCTCCCTATCATGGCGGATGACAGCAGGCTCTGGCCTCAGGCAAATGGCGGCAACTCCTCCGCTCCCTCATGGACGGCAGCCGCCCCTCCAGCACCCAGGCGGCCGGCAGCGAGCTCGACCGCCCCCCCGGCAACTCCCTCCAGTGCACCGCCTCGAGCGTCCATGACGACGGACTCTGCTCACCATGCTCGATGGCACCGCAGATTCCCCACAGCGGCAAGGGCTCTTTGACAGCGCGTTCCTCCTTCCTCCCGGGTTTCGGCACCAGTGTAACCAGGTTCGTTGTTATGGGAAGAAGGAGGCGGGAACTGGCAAACATTCCAAAGATTTTAATAAAATAATTAAACAAATACAAAAACGAAAGTAAAGACGGCAGTCCCTCATGGTCAACTGCCACCACACATAATAAAACAAAACATAAAATAAAATAGTCCAGGCCTTGTCATTTTACTGTAACTACGCCTTTTACTGTGAATTTTGATATAGTCTTGAATATAATGTCACATAAAAAGTCTTAATGGTTTAATGTAAAACTGAGCTTTAATGAATATTGCTGGTCATCGGCAGGAATGATGAATGTCTGAACCGGTTTAATCTGCACTGAACCATCTCACAGAATGTGGAAACTGAAGGTCTTCACGAGAGATGGAGATCAGGTAACAAAGTTGCTCTGACACTGAAGAAAAGGCAATGTGAGAGAGAAAGAGACTGAGAAAGAGTGAAGTGTGAGACAGTAATCCAAACTAATTCACTTTGTACAGCGCTGGACTGTAAGAGGATTGAAACATTTTCTAAATTAGATCAGTAAAAATAACAAACTGCAAACTAACACAGAGACAGACAGACAGTTACTGTAGACAGACTGACAGTTACTGTAGACAGACTGACAGACAGTTACTGTAGACAGACTGACAGACAGTTACTGTAGACAGAGAGACAGTTACTGTAGACAGTCAGACAGTTACTGTAGACAGACAGACGGATACTGTAGACAGAGAGACAGTTACTGTAGACAGACAGACAGTTACTGTAGACAGAGAGACAGTTACTGTAGACAGACAGACAGTTACTGTAGACAGACAGACAGTTACTGTAGACAGAAAGATAGTTACTGTAGACAGACAGACAGATACTGTAGACAGAGAGACAGTTACTGTAGACAGACAAACAGGCAGATACTTTAGACAGACAAACAGACAGATATTGTAGAAAGAGAGACAGTTACTGTAGACAGACCGACAGACAGATACTGTAGACAGACAGACAGATACTGTAGAAAGAGAGACAGTTACTGTAGAAAGACAGACAGTTACTGTAGACAGAGAGACAGATACCGTAGACATACAGACAGATACTATAGACAGACAGTTACTGTAGACAGAGAGACAGACAGTTATTGTAGACAGAGACACAGACTTAAACTGTAGACAGACAGACAGACAAACAATCAGATACTGTTGACAGACAGATACTGTAGATAGACAGACAGTTACTGTAGACAGACAGACAGATACTGTAGAAAGAGAGGCAGTTACTGTAGACAGACAGACAGTTACTGTAGACAGTCAGACAGATACTGTAGACAGACAGACAGTTACTGTAGGCAGACTGTAGAAAGAGAGACAGTTACTGTAGACAGTCAGACAGATACTGTAGACAGACAGACAGTTGCTGTAGACAGAGAGACAGACAGATACTGTAGACAGAGAGACAGTTACTGTAGGCAGACTGTAGAAAGAGAGACAGTTACTGTAGACAGTCAGACAGATACTGTAGACAGACAGACAGTTGCTGTAGACAGAGAGACAGACAGTTACTGTGGACAGAGAGACAGACAAACAGATACTGTTGACAGACAGATACTGTAGATAGACAGACAGACAGATACTGTAGACAGAGAGACAGTAACTGTAGACAGACAGACAGTTGCTGCAGACAGAGAGACAGTTACTGTAGACAGACAGACAGTTACTGTAGACAGTCAGATACTGTAGACAGACAGACAGTTACTGTAGTCATTCAGATAGATACTGTAGACAGAGAGACAGTAACTGTAGACAGACAGACAGATAGATACTGTAGACAGACAGACAGGTACTGTAGACAGTCAGATAGATACTGTAGACAGAGACAGTTACTGTAGACAGACAGATAGATACTGTAGACAGACAGACAGTTACTGTAGACAGACAGATAGATACTGTAGACAGAGAGACAGTTACTGTAGACAGACAGATAGATACTGTAGACAGACAGATAGATACTGTAGACAGACAGATACTGTAGACAGAGACAGTAACTGTAGACAGACAGACAGATATTGTAGACAGACAGATAGATACTGTAGACAGACAGATACTGTAGACAGAGACAGTAACTGTAGACAGACAGATACTGTAGACAGAGAGACAGTTACTGTAGACAGACAGATAGATACTGTAGACAGACAGATACTGTAGACAGAGACAGTAACTGTAGACAGACAGACAGATATTGTAGACAGACAGATAGATACTGTAGACAGACAGATACTGTAGACAGAGACAGTAACTGTAGACAGACAG
>JAVALU010001355.1:50000-55000 GCA_030770095.1 Gila robusta
ATAAACTCTGTCTCTCTCTCTCTCCTCCTGTCTCACTCGCTCTCTCTCTCTCCCTCTCTCTCCTCTGTCTGTTTCTGCTGAAATGGATCTTTATTTTTGCGCAGGCTGGCTGTCTGTCAGTTTCAGGTTATTTTGTTCTGTTTTGATGTGAGATGCTCTCTGTGAGCTCCAGCGGGGATCAGTGGTCGGTGTAGCCGGTGTCCGGTGCGGGTGTGCGGGTGTTCGGTGCTCTCGGTCGCTCGGTGCGCGTGTCTCCGTCTCCGTCTGATAGTGTTGGAGTGAGGAAGAGGAGGAGGAGGCGGCTAATTAGAGAAGAACAAGACCTGAACAAACCCCTCCCTCCACCCCCACCCCACCCCTCTCTCTCTCTCTCTCTCTCTCTCTCTCTCTTCTTTCAGATTCAAGAAGTTATATATCGCGTTTATGGGGAAAAACACAATATAAGATCATTATTACAAGTATCATGTATTTGAATAAAGTATTTAAGTTACTGTGTTTTTAGTGTTTGTTGCTCATATTATATTACTCCTCTATTTATTTATCTAAACTAACACTCGCTTGAATTAGGCCTACAACGCAACAAATCACTACAAAATATAGCCTATAGTTTTGCAAATGTTCCCGTTAAGTTATTATCTGGACGTTCAAAAGATCCAGTTTTTAAAAACCGAACGCGAACGTTAAGGGAACATTCCATTTTATCAACATCCAAACTAAAATATTTATTAAATAAAAACGCTGTTTTTGTGCTCATGTTTTGAGAACAGCATTAAAGACTTCACATGTACTGTCGGTTTTATTGGTTATTCGAACGTTAAGCGAACATTCCATTTCGTTTCTTCAAACATTATAGGAATGTTACTTTTGAATGTTCTCTGAATGTTCTGAAAATACATCCAAAAAAAACATCCAACTGAGAAAAAAAAATGTTCCATGAATGACGTTTTCAGATAACTTTGAACGAACGTTCTATTAATGTTATTATTGTTAATAACTCAGTACGTTTGGTATTCGCTATTTAAAGAATTTATTCAGTTCAAAGATGTGTCCTATTTATTTCTAAATATCTAAAACATTCACAGAGATGAAGAACGGGCCTGTCTGACTTCAAGATTTATTTGACACATCAGAAATTCTGTAATAAGAAGAAATGAATCTCCGGTCCAGTTTAATGATCAGAGATGTGATGAAGGTCTGATCGATTTAAAGTAACTGTTATGCGCGTTCATGGCTCAGTTTCAGAGAACAGATTACACGTCACAGCCGTACAAAAACACATTTCATTATTTCACATCGCTGCAAAATACTGAAATAATTGGAGTGTGTGTGTGTGTGTGTGTGTGTGTGTGTGTGTGAGCGAGCGCGCGCTTGCGCGTCCAAACGGGATTAAAGAAACAAAAGGACCCAGTGTTCCACAAATCCCACAAATATCCACCATCATCTCTCTCTCTCTGCTGTTTTTTGTATTATAGCCTAATGAATGTTCATTTAAATTCATCATCTGTATATTTTGTTATTTTATATTTACTTTAGACTTGAGTTCATAAAGTACATTCCTTAATAAAGCACGTTTACCACTTGTTAATTACAAATATTAATGGCCTAGGTTAAACTATTGCCTAATAGGAATTAGCCTATACATTTTTCTGATGTAATATTTTGTAATTAATAAAATGATTAAGCTATTTGTTGGTGTTTTACTTCCTCTGCCAAAACTAAGAAAGAAAAATAATAGTAATTGAAATCCATCCGCTCGTTTCGTTTTAAATCTTTCTTTAAACCTGTAGACTAGTTTATCTTTTGTCTTTCGTTTGTCTGCTGTAATTCAGGCTATGGCATTATTATATTGTAGACACAGTTTTCCAGAATTGTGTGTGATTTGGCGGGAGTTTGAGGCTCGTGAATCTCCCAGTATTGTCATATGATTGTGAGGATGTAAATGAGCGCGTGTAAAGCGGATTCTGCGCTTGTTAATTGAATCGGATTTCTTCTAGTTTCAAATCCACAGAAACTCTATAAGGGGTTTATCAGCAGATATAAAGAGACACAGACAGTATAACAGCCTCTGTTCAGACCTTTCATATCTGTCATATCTCTGTCATATCTTCACCAGGCCGCGTCTCAAACTGGCGGAATACACGAGAAGAAACCCGCGTCTTCATCGTCATCATTATCGTCATCATCTTCATCATCATCATCATCACAGGATTCATCGCGTCTGCAGGAAAGTTGGTGAGTTAAAACTGTTTTGGGGAAAACATCCAGAAACATGCACGCGCTCACTCAGACACACACCTGTTCGGCTTCAGTTAACACACACATCTAGACGCTGTATGTCTACAATCTACAAGCCGATAATATTGCATGTGTTCACAGTGAGATACCAACACTTTCTGAACAAGTTTCGTATACTTTATCTTTTAAAATGTACTATTATCCCAAAGTATAAATATTTGATTTATTTAAATATATGGACAAAAACAGATATATTTCTTGAAAAAAAAAATGTAATGTTTTATTTTTATTGCAAAGTTAAAATGCTTTCTGGAACTACCACCTTATTATTTAAATAATCAATTGTGTTAGAGATCTCTCTATCCATCCCAAAGTTATCTATCTATCTATCTATCTATCTATCTATCTATCTATCTATCTATCTATCTATCTATCTATCTATCTATCTATCTATCTATCATCCCAAAGTTATCCATCTATCTATCTATCATCCCAAAGTTATCTATCTATCTATCTATCTATCTATCTATCTATCTATCTATCTGTCTATCTGTCTATCTATCTATCTATCTATCTATCTATCTATCTATCTATCTATCTGTATATCTATCTATCTATCTATCTATCTATCTATCTATCTATCTGTATATCTATCTATCTATCTATCTATCTATCATCCCAAAGTTATCTATCTATCTATCTATCTATCTATCTATCTATCTATCTATCTATCTATCTATCTATCTATCTATCTATCTACCTATCTATCTATCTATCTATCTATCTATCTATCTATCTATCTATCTATCTGTCTATCTATCTATCATCCCAAAGTTATCCATCTATCTATCTATCATCCCAAAGTTATCTATCTATCTATCTATCTATCTATCTATCTATCTATCTATCTATCTATCTATCTATCTATCTATCATCCCAAAGTTATCCATCTATCTATCTATCATCCCAAAGTTATCTATCTATCTATCTATCTATCTATCTATCTATCTATCTATCTATCTATCTATCTATCTTTCTATCTATCTATCTGTATATCTATCTATCTATCTATCTATCTATCTATCTATCCATCCCAAAGTCATCTATCTATCTATCTATCTATCCATCCCATAGTTATCTATCTATCTATCTATCTATCTATCTATCATCCCAAAGTTATCCATCTATCCATCTATCCATCCATCCATCTGTGGTGTGTTGTATTGGAATTTTCCATGTCTCCTGAGCGTGTGGCACTAGGACCCAGTGAAGACTGAAATTAAGGACACATCCACCACATAAGAAGCTTACAGTATTTAATCTGCAGGGCCTAAAAAACACCACTCACACACTCACACAAGCGCGCACACACACACACACACACACACACACACACACACACACACACACACACACACACACACACACACACACACACACACACACACACACACACACACACACACACACACACACAGCTCGTAATGCTACATGCCCGGACCAATTGTACGGTCACTCTTGTTATTGTGTAGATCTCCGGTTCCTGTGGCACATGTTGTTTTTGTCATGTGTTGATCAGTTCTGATGCTGCAAATCAAATAGTTCAGTATAATGTGAGTTAGATGTGTGTGAAAGCCTCTCTCGTGTCTCGTACAGAGGGTTTAGAGTGAGCTGAACTCAGGCCTGGTGTTTTCAGGCCCTCAGGAGATCTGACCAGTAAATCAAGCTCATTTCAGCTGCAAAAGACAGTAAAAATGCTACAGTAACACCTGTTTATTGGTTAAACAGTAGGTCATGGGTTCAGGTTGGGAATTCATGCTAATATATGCAGTATATCTTGAACGCAATGTATTTTTTTTTGGATAAAAGCATCTGTCAAATGCATGAGGGTAAATGTGTTTACAGTTTACATTCATGCATTTGACAGATGATTTTATCCAAATCGACTTGCATCGCATTCAAGGTACATATCTGATCTGGGAATTGAACCCATGGCTTTGGTGTTGCGAGCGCCATGTTTGAGCTACATTTTCCTCTGGACACGCTCAAAATGTTCAAGCATCAGCTGTGTAAATCTGCTCTCTCTAACACCCTATCATGGTATTTACAGCACTGGATACACACGCATAACACACACACACACACACACACACACACACACACACACACACACACACACACAGTTCAGCCGATTTGTCATAATATGCTTTATCTGAAAAGTAAGTATCTTACCTCGGGATAAAGAGGGGAAAGAGGCATTTGTAGTGTGATTGTGAGCAGAGGACACGACAGAGAGATGAAGAGAAGGAAGGGAAGAGAAACACTGACTGAGACTTTAGTGTGGAGTTTAGTGTCGTACAACTGAGGAGATGCACAGAAGAACATGAGAATGAGACAGATATGTGACACGCTTGACAGGTACGTGTGTGTGTGTGTGTGTGTGTGTGTGTGTGTGTGTGGAGATGAGCTGAAAGAAAAGGGCCTGGCGGAGGAAGAGGAAGAGGAAGAGAGTGGGCGGGGCTTATTCTCCTCTTGTTTCAGTGTCTCAAACTTGCTGTTTTGTTCTTTGTGTGTTTATTAGACATCTTGATGTTACGGTTGTGTGCGTTGGTAACACTTTACAATAAGGTTCATTAGTTAACATTAGTTAATCACTGCAAAAAATGCTTTTCCTACTCAGTATTTTTGTCATTTTTAACATTTCTTAAATCAAGATGCATTTACCAAAGTAGTAAAATGACATAAGATATTATGTCTTGTTTTCT
>JAVALU010001355.1:60000-75000 GCA_030770095.1 Gila robusta
AGTTTATAATTTTGTTCAGTGTATAATATATATAGATGCTTCACTTCGTTTTGAAACGGGCCTCTGAAATGCAAAGGCCGCCTTTGATGAAGTTTCATTAAGAGAAACAGTAAATGTTATAGTTTCTAACATGTTTAATGTGATGTAATGATCATGTTTGTTTGCTGATGTAAACACACACACAGTGTGTTTCTGGAACATTACAGTAAAATGCAGTCAGCTGTACACCTGTGATAATGCTTCTCGTCTGTGTGTTTCTACTGTCGTCTGTCGATGTGATGGAGCTCAAACTGCTACTCTGTGTTTCTTAAATAGTCACACAAGGTGCTGGACTGATCTGAACTCCTGATACACTCACACACACACACACACAGTCTCACAATGGTTCTCTGATTCTTAATTGGGAGTGTAATCCTGAGGAATGTCTCTAATTAGCAAGTACTGCAGTTCAGACTTTTTCCAGCCTGTTCCTACACACTCACACACACACACACACACACACACACACACACACACACACTCAAACACACACTCAAACACACACACATTCACTCATTCATTCACTCACTCACAAACACACACACACACATTCACTCGTTCATTCACTCGTTCATTCACTCACACACACACACACACACACACACACACACACACACACACACACACACACACACACACACTCTCACAGTCTTTGATAATGTTCTCATTAGCACAAAGGGGAAAAAAGTTTTATTTCTGAAACGTTGTAGGTCGTCTAACGTTTTTTAAATGTTACTGCTTGTTTCAGAGCGTTCAGAGAACATCCAAAAGTAACGTTCCCATAATGTTTGATGAATGATACAATAGACTGTTACCTTAATTAGTTTGCTTGCTTGTGTGTTACATATCACGTTGCTCAGTGTGTGTTCGTAGTTAAATAAATACCAAGACAATTTTCCAAATTATATATTTAAAATTTAAAAAAAAAGTAAAAATGCATGTTGCTGTTTACATGTTTACTGGTACACAGTAAAATTATCAGTGTTAAACAAACACTGCTCAGTTTTAATATGGACCCAATCTATAGAGAGTAAAAGTAACACAGAAGCAATGTTGCAGTTAGTGAAATAAAGTAGATTCACTCTATAAGTGATGATGGAGCATTAGTGATGAACACCTGCTGTTAACAAGCAGAATCACTGAGGATAAGAGGAACAACAGGAACTGAAAAAAGAGAAGAGGGGCAAAAACAATAACTACAACTGACTTACAGTCACACAGTCTTAGATTAATAATATCAACAAATAAAATGACAAATAAAAAATAAATATCTCATCAGAGGATGATTAAACAACTCCAAAAACAGCACTACCATATTGTCACGGAACGGGTAGGGCAAAAAGGTGTGAGGACTCAAATGCAGGAGAAATGATTTATTACAAAAACAAACAAACACAAAGCAAAAACCCACGAGGGGGAAAAACACAATGAATAAAAATTAAACAGCAACTGAACCTTAACATGAAGCGGGGAACGGGGAATCACGGGGAACGGGAGACATTAGACAACGATCCGACAAAGACTGCAAACAAGAGGAGACTTAAGAAGGGAACAAATCAAGAGGGGACAGGTGGAAGAACTCAAACAATAATCAGGTAACGAGGGGGAGGGATCAGACAATGACAAGAGCACATGGCCCAAAATAACAAAACACCCATGTGCAACACAAGACAGGACAGGCATGTGACACATATTCACTTATTACAAACCATATTGGCTTTATCTATTTCATATGGTACATGTACAAAGGTTGTTGAAGCCCTTTATTTGGGCTCTTGTCCATTGACTTTAGTTGAATTCATTATCTTTCAGCAATTGTTAAAAGTCCTGATATCAATATTGTCAACAATATTTCATGCTCCTGAATACAATGACACTTTTATGTGCACTTTTTTTAATCGGTGACTGACAGCTGGATTTTGACACATGTGAGTTCCCAAAAGAGTATGCAAGTCTTAAAAAATGGCAACTCAGTTTTGAACTTTCATTATCAAGTCGTTTTTACTTATCCCATTGGAAAAACTCTTCTCATAACCCTTGTTTTTGAACAAACTGCTTATGATTGTGTACAGATCTTTTGAAATAGGAGACAATTCCTTTGAGGCTTTTAATTGTTTTACCAGTTTACTACTGACATTGATTAATAATGTAATCATAACTAAAACAATTTCAGCAGAGGGGGCAAAATAAATTACAGTTATAATCATATAATTCAATAAATCATATTAACCTTGTATTGTTTTTCATTTACAATATTAATGTTTTAAATATAAAAAACAATGCTTGCCCCCAAAACACTGCTTGCATACAGACAGCTTTCCAACTCACACTCAACCCCGCAAGACCAGCTTCACCAGCTCCGGTTTACTTGAGAACAGCATGAATCATAATAATGATGATAATAATAATAATAATAATAGACCAGCGCTATACCAACATAAACCAGCCTGGCCAACATGGAATCCAGGCTGGTTTATGCTGGATTTTTCAGCAGGGGGAGTGTGTGTGTGTGTGTGTGTGTGTGTGTGTGTGTGTGTGTGTGTGTGTGTGTGTGTGTGTGTGTGTGTCTGTGTGCGCTGCTGACACACTGCTGATGGTAAATCCAGATTAGTGTGGCTAAAACAGGCTGCAGGACTGATGCATGAACCCTAATACACAGACCCGCTGTCACCCTCAATAACTCAGACACACACACACACACACACACACACACACACACACACACGATTATGGGGCCGCGAGCTGAACCAGCACAGCCTGACACAGACGAGACGATGTGGAGACGTTTGTGTTTCCAAACGTCTGCAGAACACAAATCTGATCGGATCTATTAAACAACATAAATTACTGATAAAATACATAACTGGCCATAAACAGTATCTGCTCAATTATAAGTGATTCAGTAAGTGTCCTTCGTCAGGTCAAGTGTTCGTATCCGCAGGATCTTTTAATCACACTGTAGATTAGGGTGCAATTCTTTCTATTAACTAACTATTTATTACGACTTTGCCTCAATAAACTCCTAATTTACTGTTTTTAATTAATAGGTAGTAATATGTAGTTGTTAAGTTTAGGATTTAGGGATGTATAATATATTCATGCAGAATAAGTGCTTTATAAGTAATAAACAGCCAATATCCTAGTAATAAGCATGTTAATAGTGAGAATTGGACCCTGAACTAAAGTGTTATGGATCTTTTCTTCATCATGTTTAAATGTGTTTGAATCGGTGAATGTATGAAGTCATTTCTCAACATGTCGAAGAGAATCACATTAACCACAAACAAACAAACACAATAACGACTGTCTACATCTTCAACACTACATCTATTGATTGATTTGTTCAAACTTCTCTGTCAAATGTGCTGATTGTAAAGTGTGTTTGTGCAACTTTATTGAATAAATCCACTTGATTTGATGTCTAATGACATTCAGACATTTATCTGTGCGTCTGAAGTGATCAGATGCTGTTCAGATGTAGTTCATTCTGACGTGTTTTAATGAGCCGTTTCTCTGTGTTTCAGGGTTTCTTACACCGGATTCGACATGTTTCTCCTTCACTGCGGCACAGAAGCTTCTATACAAGGATATTTCCCCAATGATCTGTCTCATAAAACATCACTGAAGAACAGTCTCTGTCTTTAATGATGTTCCTGTCTTTGGTGGAAAATGTCTAAAGATCTAATCTGATCTCATTCATTTTTTTCTTTATGTGGATTTTATTAATAAAGATAAAAACATAACAGTGCATGTAATAGTATGACTCATCTTCTATCCAAATCAAAGTGCTTTAAAATAATATATGTTTGTTTTAATTTTCATCAATTGTTATCTTAAATTATATTAATCACGACTCTTAGTTTAACAAATATTTGAATCAAGTAAAAAAACTCATTTGATGCACTTTATATTCTGATCAGTACATTTATTTCATTAATAGGCCTACATGCGGTTGATTAAGAACACACATGAACCTGCAGGTCAAATAGAGACATGAGGGTTTATAATAGACGCATCAGTGTCAGAGTCAATCTGAGACTTTATCTGTAACCCGCTTTACACTTCTGTGAACTCTAACCGACACTCACCGTCACACACACTTCAGAACCAAACACAGATTTATACAGATAGATAGATAGACAGAAAGATAGATAGATAGATAGATAGATAGATAGATAGATAGATAGATAGATAGATAGATAGATAGATAGATAGATAGATAGATAGATATACAGACAGAAAGACAGACAGATAGATAGATAGATAGATAGATAGATAGATAGATAGATAGATAGATAGATAGATAGATAGATAGATAGATAGATAGATAGATAGCAGGGGCGGTTTCTTCATTAGGGCGATTGGGCGACGCACCACCAAAGTGTGAAAGGGACTTTTTCAATCACATTCACAATCTCATTCACCACAGAGTTACGCTAGCCGTCACTGTGCCTCTGGATATAGTCCAATCAGCGTCATGTCACGTCCTGTGGAGTACCGCCTCTTTTTGGGCGATTTCACTCTGGCTGAGAATCGCCCAGAGTGTTCCCATAGACTTACATTCAAAGATGTTTTTTTTCGAACTGCAGGCACTGCAATGCATTCTCTATGGGTTCCGGGAGGGCTCGCACTAACGTGCTTACGTCATCATACGTATCCTTAACTTGTGCACCGATTGGTGGGAACAAACATACACTATTAAAAATCTTTAAGATTAAGTGACAAATAATATTTGAAAACAATTTTGAATTTGAACAACAAGAAAAAATGAAACACTACTTTAATATCTTTATCAAATGTGATTAAAAAATAAAAATAAAAAAGAGAACGAGAGCGAGAGAGACTGTTGGGACATCTCGCGAGTTGAGGCCAGTTGAACTTGAACAACGTCATGGCGAACGCAGTTAATTCTATCTAAGATAGGAGGGCCTTGGGAGAAGAAGACAAGCAGAGGCTGTCTAAAGAGGTATTTATTGCTGACCATTTAAATACTCGAGTGTTGGAAAATCTCACTTTGTTTTTACAATCAGTTTAGGAAAGGATGGTAGCAGTCTTTTTTACTTCTAGCATTGTACTTTGAAATTTGTACATTCCATTCGAACACCAACACAATAGGCTTGTTTGAGATGAGCAAAATCTGCGCAGAACCGATCACCGGTGATCAGCGCGTAATGCATGCCGGTTAGAAATGTGTCCGAGTGCGGTCCGCCTTGCTCTGATGTCATGCTGACGTGTGTCAAAAAGCTCTCGCGAGCGCAAGGCGCACGTGTTGGATTCTGCAGTCGCGCGCAGTTGCTCTCCACCGACTGCGCTGATCAAAAGCATGATGGGAAACGACTTGCTGACGACACAGCTTAATGTTGATTGGTTTAAACAACCGTGATGTATTGTTCTCTTTTAAAATGTTTGATTTTAAAACTCGGATATCATGTTTTATGTGTATATGTTATGTGTGAATATTCCCAAACTCTCGGACAGTGCGATCTCTATGGGTTATGCAATGTCATTTTATTATATATAAAAAAAACACATAGCCTATGTCTGTATTAAAGAAAAAATGATTGATAAACACTTATTTGGAATGGAATTAAATAAGTACTTTGGGTGTCTTGTTCATTATATTTATTTTCATATAAAAGCAACAGAACTTAAATTACATCCAGTTTATTAGGAACACTGTGCACGAGCGTGAATCCCGTGAATCCCGCGATATCCATCATTGATCTCGCATGTGTCAGATCCACTGCGAGAAGCGAGAACTGTCCGGCTTGCCTGCACTTTCTTCACTCCTCCTCTCACTGCAGCCGCCTACTCTCGACTACATTACAGGCGAGGCAAGGCGCACCTCAAACAAGCCTAATCTTTATCCTACACGTCAACGATTCAGTCAACAGTATTATTTGTCGCCACCTAGTGGAATCTTTAATAAAAGAAACTATCTGAGTGGATTGAAAATACATTTACTGGTCAAAAACCCTTGTCAAACTCCATTTGAGCTTGAGTTTTGGTAAAATGTTAATTAACGTAATAACATGCCTGCTTTCAATGAGAGAGTAATTGATCACTTTGCTACTTTGAAAGAGAGAAGAGCAAAATTTCAGTATAAGTAAGTAGTGTATTAAGCAAGTAATGTGATGTAAGCAGTGTAATAATAGTGAGTATAGAAACAAACAAGGAGATTTATTGTAAGAGTCACTTTATTTTTCATTAATATTAAAGTAGTGAAGTTGCCTTTACATGCTTAAGCTGTTAATTTATCCATTGCATGGGTGGACCTTATCCTTCAATCATCCAAACATTTGCCCCCCCCCCCCCCCCCCCCCACTGATAGATAGATAGATAGATAGATAGATAGATAGACAAACAGACAGATAGATAGATAGATAGATAGATAGATAGATAGATAGATAGATAGATAGATAGATAGACAAACAGTCAGATAGATAGATTAACATTGTTAACATCGACACAATTTTTTTATTTTTTAAATAAATTGGTTAGTAATAATTTGGTTAATTTAAAATAAAAATAAAAACAAATGGAAACTTCTTTTATGTCTAATAATTTTTTTCAGGCATTTCTGTTTTAAAGGGATAGTTCACCCAAAAATGAAAATTCTGTAATTAATTACTCACCCTCATGTCGTTCCAAACCCGTAAGACCTTCGTTCATCTTCAGGACACAAATTAAGATATTTTTGATGAAATCCAAGAGCTTTCTGAATCAACAATCTCTGTCGCTGTTTGCGTGTTTTGTTTTGTTTTTTTATTGCAGAGAAGTGCTAGCCTGGTTAAAACCAGACCATTCTCAGTTGTAACTGAGTTAGGGTCTGGCAAAGCGTCATAGACAAATCATTTCCAGAGGGGCGTCACCAACGGACGTCGCGGATAGACCTAAAACCAATCAGAGCGATGAAGGAGATGACGTATGCAGAGCGGCGGAGAAACATCTCCCAGTGTTGTTCTTTGCTTGGTTTTTAACAAAAAGGAAACGTTCAAATCGCTTAAAACAGACGCGATAGCTGATTCGAACGAGTGATGTTCGACGGCGGCATCCATCTTTGTAATGTAGGCTACAAAATCTGCTTCAAAATCCCAGCGCTGTCGTCATCGTGTAAAGCCCGCCCCAACGTTTCTGATTGGTGCCGCGATTTCGACGGATTGGAAATGGGTTTCAATGAGCTCTTTGCCAGACTAACTTTCAGAGCAAATCTAAATTTGCCGGAAGCTGTCTGGGTTTTCCCAGGCTAGAGAAGTGCAACATACAAAAGAATAAGCATACATTACATAATATTAACCACAACAATAATAAAGGAGACAACAGCAAGGGGAAAAAAGAGAAAACATGCGTGTGCTGCTGACGCAGGAACCGGCCAATAGTGAGCCGGCGTTCTGACTAGAACCCGCAAGTGCTGCGCTGTGTTTACAACGTGAACAGACTGAAGACATTGATGAATAAAGTCGTTATTTATTTGTTTGTTTGTTTAGCGCACAAAATGTATTCTCATCTCTTCATAACATTATGGTTCAACCACTGTAGTCACATGCATTATTTTAACGATGTCTTTACCTTTCTTCGCCTTGAAAGTGTTTATGAAGTTGCTGTAAATGGATGATCAGAAAGCTCTCGGATTTAATCAACAATTTCTTAAGGGGACTATGTGTAGTTTTTTAGGTATTTTATTATCTAAAATCAATATTTTTATTTATAAATATGTCCTCAATGGTGTACAAATACCTCTGCCAATTATCTGACTTATCCTCGTAAAACGAATAATTTATTATCTTTATACACATGTGACGGGTAGGTCCACGGAGGCTTCCATGTCGTTCCGCCATCTTGAAAAACTATAATAGCAGAGAGGGTTAAAAAGTACTAGACCAACGCGTTTCCACAAGGCGTTTTCGTTCAGAGCCAGCGTCACGTGACTGAAAACAGCAGAAACGGAGGAGCAGAGCAGCGAGAGGCGCTTCACGGCCCCGGCAAGTTTAAAAGGCTGCATTGCACTGTTATTATTCATACTGTAACATTCGTTTGTTCGTTGTGTCAAGTTGCAGTTTGTTTGAAATAACAAACCCGTTCACCCCAAAAGAAAACTCGACGAAGTGCTATTAGAAGACATCCTGTCATAGCTTTTTGGTACATAACAGCTACCGTAGATGCAACAGGCATTTGAAAAAGCGAGGCGCTGGAGAGCACAATTCGTTTGAATGCAAAATACAATTTCACCGCTAGATGGGAGACATTCCTACACAATGTCCCTTTAAATGTGTGTTCTTAAGATGAACGAAGGTCTTACGCCGTAAGAGCTTTAGTGGAACTAAAGGTGTGAGAATAAACCGAATAAACACGAAACGCACGTGATCGTTGTCATGCGGTGATCCGGCCAATCGTGGAACAGCTGTGTCGTCATCAGAGCTCGTGCAGCCCAGAGCAGCCGCTCTTCAGAAGCTGCGCTGGCTGAGTTCTCCGGCTACTCTCGAATCGCTCTCGCGGTACTTTGATGGCATACGTCACAGTCACGTGGCGTCGGCGCTGTATCAAGTCGGACAAAATTTCTAACCGGCATGCACTGCTTCAAGTCTGCCGCCGATCGGTCTGCGCAGAGCTGCATGAAGTCGAACAAGCCTTATAACTCTATTCAGAATGTAAATCTCCCTTACTACTACTACTATTACTACTAACTCTTTACATTAAAAAAAGTGAAACAGTAGATATTATTTCATGATAATAATAATAATTTTATTTTTTCACACGGTCGTAATTTGCATGTGTTTGCCCTGCACTGCCCCCTGCTGGTGAAGATGCAGTATCTCAGTTCTGCTGGTTCTGATTTACACAATGAAATTCCGCCGCGCACGTTTAATATCTGATCAAACTGTTGCTGTTAGTACACTGATATGAGCTATGAGATAATGTGCATCTGAATCCAGTGAAGGAGCTGCAGCTTCATTCCCTCCTGCTGTAGATCAGAAACTTGAGTAAGGAGTGTACATCGTCAGCATGATGATCTACAGGAGCTCGTGCGCTCTGCTGTACAGGAAACTCTGCAGCACTGAAGGTGTTTCACAGCAAACCAAACACACACAACACACATACACACACACACACTCACGCACACACACATACACACTAACACTCACACACACTTTCAATTCAAGAAAAGTAGTAACGTAGATGTTTTTTTTAAATGTTACTAGTTTTAGAACGTTCAGAGAACATTCAAAAGTAAACGTTCCCATAATGTTTGAAGAATGATAAAATGGAATGTTCTAACATTCGCATTACAAAAACGATTTTAATTTAATTCAATTCCATTCAAAGTAGGCTATACTTTATTGGCATGATTGCGTTTAAAGCATTAAGACAAGAAAAGGACATTTACAATATAGCAGTAACAAATTACAATAAAGTGCAAAATAAGGTGGCAATGATTAAAATTAAGATAAGATTTATAAGATTAGAATTTCATTTATTAGAGTTCAAATGTCTATATAATATATAATACAGGCACACACACACTCACATACACGTGTATATAATTCAATGGGGAAAAGTTTTTTTTCTGAATGCCTTGTTTTAAGCTTAAGTTTTAAACTCAGTTCATTTTAACAGATTTTTCAGTAAACAAGACTTAATATGTTCAGTCATTTTGCTTCTCCAATAAATGTATCTTGATTTAAGAATGTTTATATTTTAGAGAAATGTTTAAGTGATTTTAATGATTTTATATAGCGCTTTTTACAACACAGATTGTTTCAAATCAGCTTTACAGTGTTTCTGTTTAGAGGAAGAACATGATTCTCATGCATCTGGGTCATCTGAGGGGTTCAGTCCTGTTTCTCCAACACACAACAAATACAGTCCAAGCTGATATACTTTCACACTCTGGTTTTATATTCACATACTCTCTTTCTTTCTCTCTCTCTCTCTCTCTCTCTCTCTCACACACACACACCCTAAACAGGAAATAAAGCAAGATGTAAATGAGGTGAGAGAGAGGAAGAGGTTGTACATTATAGTGTGTGTGTGTTAGTCAGTTTTCCTGCAGCAGTGAACACACACACACACACTCATGCTGTGTTGGTTGTGTGTGTTCGTGTGATGATGGACGCTCTGGAGATCTCCACACGAAACCCTCAGGATGATTATGAGATTCTGCTGCGTGTCGGTGGAGGAACGTATGGAGAAGTTTATAAGGTACAAGTTTCATACGTTCTCGTTCTCAGCCTTCAGCTCAGATTCTGAAGATCCACTGCTTTTACAGGCTAGTCAAGAAAGAGTAGAGTGTGTGTGTGTGTGTGTGTGAGAGAGAGAGAGAGAGAGAGAGAGAGAGAGTGAGTGTGTGTGTGTGTGTGAGAGAGAGCGTGTGTGTGTGTGTGTGTGTGTGTGTGTGTGAGAGAGAGAGAGAGAGAGAGAGAGAGAGAGAGAGTGAGTGTGTGTGTGTGTGTGAGAGAGAGCGTGTGTGTGTGTGTGTGTGAGAGAGAGAGAGAGAGAGAGAGTGTCTTTGTGTGTGTGTGTGTGTGTGAGTGAGAGAGTGTGTGTGTGTGAGTGAGTGAGAGAGTGTGTGTGTGTGTGTGTGTTCTGTGTCTCAGTTCAACTATTCTGTTGAATATTTTTTGTGCTGTTTCTGATCATTTATATTTCTGTCTGTCTGTTTTTCATTTTTAATTCTAATTGTGTGTGTAACGCTTTTCACACTGACTAATGAGTGAAGCTGTGTGTGTGTGTGTGTGTGTTTGTACCTTTAGCCTTATTTCGAGGACTAATTTGTACAAAAAGTGAGCTAAATCTGACAAAACCTCTTAAAACCTTCTTTCGGTGACGTCCTTATTTGTAAAAACAGTAAGTAAATTAGTTTTTATAAAATTGTAAAACTGCTTAAAGTTTTTGGTCAGGGTTAGTGTGTGTGTGTGTGTGTGTGTGTGTGTTAGGGTTAGGTTATAATATTTATAACTAGCTTTATGAAGAACAAACTAGCGGTCTATGCAGTGTCCCCGTTTAGATAGATGAGTAAGTGTGTGTTGTTTTCAGGGGTTAAACACACCACATCCGGTCTAATGCCACAGACCTATGAAGGTCACTGGTCACTATCAGGAGTTTAATAATGTTCTCAAAACGTTAGCATAAAACATTATTTATTTATCCCTGAAATGTTTTAGTTGGATGTTTGTTAAACGTTTTTAAATGTTACTTGTTTCAGAACTTTCAAAACTAACGTTCCCACAATGTTTCCCATCTCGCAAAAGTAAAACATTCATAAAAAAAATGGAATGTTTAGAAGACTATTCAGAAATAATATTTTCATAACTTAATGGGAACATTCGCCAAACGTTCTTAGAACGTTTTTTTTTTTTTTTTTTTTTTTAGCTGCCCAAGTAACAAATTATGTTTTAAAAACGTTTTGCTGTTCACATTTGTCAAGTTAAAACATCCAGTCATTTTTGACAAAATTTGATGTAATTTTAGAATATGTTTACTTCATCAGAATGGTGTGAACCTTGGTAAAGGTTTTAGCACTTGGTGTGTGATTCACATGTCGCATGATTCAAAACGTTTAAACGGTTCTGAAAAAATAGCCACACTTGTGTTGTTTGTGCATTGGAAATGAATGTGAGACGAGTTTCCTCTAGTGGAAGCGTTTGGCACTGCAACCGAACAACATCTCACTGAAAGATCTTTTACTGAGATATCAACCTCAAATTTGGAAAAAAAAAAACTTGTTTAGATTTATGGTTTTGATTTTCACACAGTTTTAGAGTAAAACGTGTTTTGGAAAATATATATTTCATATAAAAATTTTAAATGGTATTTTGTGCATAAAAGGTACATTTTATATCTTTCTCCAAGTTCACTGATTTAAACTTTTTTCACTTCAGCAATAATCTGCCAAGTGTCGTCTTTAAAAGAGATCATACTTCATTCTGAGATCCAACGCATTAACGATTTATTACAGTTTAAGTTGGAAATTACATTTTTTTAGGTCAATGCTCAAAAAGTGAATAAATTAATTGAATTCAATTTAATTGAACTACAGCATAATTATAATTTAGTACCACAAAATCCCCTAAAAATACAAAATATTAAATCAAAAACATTATCAAATTAAAATGTAGTACAATAATTTCATTGAAATAAAAAAAAATTGGTCATTTAACTGGAGGGTTATTTTTATTTTATTTTTTTAAACTTGGTTATTCGAGTGTTAAGTAAACATTCCATTGTATCATTCTTCAAACATCATATGAAGGTTATTTTGAATGTTCTCTGAACATTCTAAAACAAATAGTAACATTTAAAAAACGTTTTATGTGTAAATAATGTTTTATGCTAACGTTTTGAGAACATTATTAAAGACCAGATAACTTTGAATAAATGTTCTATTAATGTTACTGGAAGAATGTTTGTTCATAACTTTGAGAGAACGTTCCCTGTCAGCTTGGTGTGTGTGTGTGTGTGTGTGTGTGTGTGTGTGTGTGTGTGTGTGTGTGTGTGTGTGTGTGTGTGTGTGTGTGTGTGTGTGTGTGTGTGTGTGTGATGAGACTCATTCAGAAATGTGACTGTGATGTCATGGTGTTCTCAGTGTGATGTCATCGTGAAGAAGTGCGTGTGATTCCTGTCCTTGTATTTCTGCAGTGTCAGTCTTTCTGTCCAGTTTTCAGTCCCCTGTATCAGAATGATAATAGAGATTCGTTATTCATCACAGTCGTCGTTCTGGCTGATTTACTGTAAGGCACACGCGGCTCTAGAGGAGTGTGTGGTGTAGATGCACCGCACCACTGCTTCCTCTTTCCTCTCAAAAGCACCTTGGTGTGTGACGATGTTTCACCTGTATCAGCTAGCAAAACACTCCAGCGTGAGCAAACTGCGCCATTTTAGAGAAGAAACATTAACAGCTTAAATATGACACCAGCAACTTCATTATAGGCAATGTTTTTTAAAAACTCTCCACATCCTGAGAGCAATCAATTATAGAAGTGGTCTAAATATTCCTATAATGGCCTTTTCACAAGATGTAAAATAAGTCTCTGGTGTCCCCAGAGTGTGTATGTGAAGTTTTAGCTCAAAATACCCCACAGATATTTTTTATATAGCATGTTAAAATTGTCACTTTTTTTAGGGTGAGCAAAAACGCACCGTTTTTGTGTGTGTCCCTTTAAATGCAAATGCGCTGCTGCTCCCGGCACAGGGGGCGGAGCTTCAAGAGCGTGTGTGTGTGTGCGCGTGTGTGTGTGTGTGTGTGTGTGTGTGTGTGTGTGTGTGTGTGTGTGTGTGTGTGTGTGTGTGCAGAATTTCAATTAAATGTATTTTAAATACGTATTTAATTACTTTAGTGTATTTTGTAATTTGTATTTTGCAGGTGTGGAAAAAATAAAATGTAGTTTGTAACAAAATATTTTGAGGGAGTGTATTTAGAGTATTTCAAATACTTAAATACTTAAGAAAAATCACCATAGTAAATGATTTTGCCATATTTTCGGTCTGATGTTGGCAATGGCAATGTCCAGGTTAGATGCACGAAAATCACGTGACACCCTGTAGACCGGGCTCCCTCCAAGAAGTGAATGAGTTTTGAACTCTTAAAAATGGCGTTAAGTGTTTTGTGAAAAATATACAGTCTACACACACACATATTGCACACTGAACGGCATTATAGAGAAAATAATTGTGCCTTATGAGATCAATGCACTGTGTTGTCATTCATAAAAGCACATCATAGGCCCTACCTATTATGAAACAGCGTGTCTGTCGTAACTCCACTGAAATCTCCATGCTAAGCAAGCGTTCACAATATAACATCCATCTGCAGTTTTTACATGTTTTTAAACGTATTACATATGAGAAATATTGATATTGATTTTGTATAAAATCATCATCAATCCTATTGTTTTTCATTAATTGCGCACGCAGCGCGATTCTACTATGGAAAAGCCATACGCGGTCAGGGCAGTTAGAGTCTCGTGTGTAAAACAAACCCACACATATTATGATTAATATGATTAATCATATATATTATGATTAAAATGGAATTTTGATTTTGTGACGAAAATTCTCGGTCTGTTATTTTTACACAAAAATCGCTGCAAAAGATGCTTTCCAACAGGTTTTATCGTAGTTTTTGTCCAACTCCATTGACTTGTATTGGATGTTCTGTGAGGTACGGTATTACTCCGCCGCCGGAAACGGAAATGGGGTTGTTTGTATTCTTTCTGTAGTCTTCCAGTCGCGGTATCGTAGGCTACGCTATCCAAACATTGGCAAAGGTGCATTATCGCCACCAACTGGGCTGGAGTGTCTATTATTCAAGCTCTCAACGGAAGAATGTCCGGTTGTGAGGCGTTTGGAAAAATAGGTCCACAGTTTTACAACGAATGGTAAAACACCTGTTGGAAAGCATCTTTTGCAGCGATTTTTGTGTGAGCATATCAGTGAACACCCCAGACCACTCGGTGAGTTTCACGTCTTTGTAAACTAAAGTTTAATGCGTTTTATGAATGATTCTTCCAGTGCCCCTATGGTGCTAACACAGAAACCTAAAATTCTCGGGACAGCAGCATTTGTCCAAATTTCAATCTTAACCGTTCTATTTAATCAGAAACGATCTTAAAACAGAGCTTTAAGTGTAAAATACCGAACTTGTCCTTTAAGGCACGAGTAGAGTAACGGTGATAATATGGCTACGTAGCCTACATCAAACACATTTTGCTATTGAGGGCAGCCTACCACACCATTGATGTGAACTTAGCTATACATGCCATTTACGTCAGAGGGAGCTATTTCAGGCCCTGTAGAGATTTAGTGAAATGCCCATACTTTTTTATTTTGCTACTTCGCCATTTTGAATTTACACATTTCTCATATTTGTGTTATTGCTACTATTTGTGTTATTGACCTTTCAGTAATAAAAAAAAAGACTTAAGATTATTGTGGGAGTATTTTTGTATTTTCAAAATACTAATT
>JAVALU010001355.1:90000-92565 GCA_030770095.1 Gila robusta
TAGTTCATTTTGACTGACATGACATAAGCAAATGATAATGTTATAAAACAGCAGAGAGTTGTATGAAAGCAATTGATGCATGTCCAAAAGCATTTGCAATTTGTTGGAAGGAATGAGAAACTGCTACTATGATGTGCACAAATGACTAAATGTTGTGGAGGTTGAACTAACTGTTGTGCAAATGTAAATAGTGATGAGAGAAATGCACCAAATCGACTGAGAAAAACTGTAATGTACTCATAGTTGATGAACTCTGCAACATTTACACTGTTATTGAACTGAACTGAACTGAATCAACATTAAACTGAATTGATCTGAATAATGTTATTATTGTCTTCTGTAGAGTTTTTTTTCCTGTTTGTTTCTGTGAAGCTGCTTTGAAACATCTATATTGTATAAAGTGCTATAGAGATAAATGTGATTTGTCTAACACTGTCTAACACTGTGCTTCATGTTTTCTCTGGTTCCTCAGAGTTCTGTTCCTCATGTCCAAGAGTGGCTATCAGCCTCCCAAACTCAAAGACAAATCCAGATGGTGAGAACCGTTTTCTGCAGTAAATCGTCAGCGCTCGATCGTCTCTCAGTAAACGAGTCTCTCACAGCTGATCTTCTTGCAGGTCCACCATGTTCTACAGCTTCGTGAAGTCCATGCTGATCAGGAACCCGAAGAAGAGACCCGGCGCCAAGAAGATGCTGACAGTACGTTTGTGTGTGTGTGTGTGTGAGTGTGAGTGTGAGTGTGCGTGTGCGTGTGCGTGTGCGTGTGCGAGTGAGTGAGTCAGTGAGTGAGTGAGTGTTTGTGTGTGTGTGTGTGTGTGTTCATGTAGCTGAACTCGTGTCATGTCTTGTTTCAGCACTTGTTTGTGACGCAGCCGTCATTGAGACAGGAATTAACCCTCGAACTACTGGACAGACTCAAACACCCTGAGAAACTCAAAGTCAGTTTACATACAGATGACGATGATTTGGAGGTACAATCTCACACACACACTCTCACACACACACACACACTCACACACACACACACACACACACACACACACACTCTTACACACACACACACACTCACACTCACACTCACACACACACACTCACTCACTCACACACACACACACACACACACACACACACTCACACTTTTGGATAAAAAATGTCTGTTAAAGGTGGGGTATGTGATTTGGAAAACGACCGGCAGATTTTGAAAATACACAATTCAAATGGTCCTACCTTCTTTCCTCCAACGCTGGCTCTGACTCCACCCATTCGAAGAACATGGACGCGCAATCATGCACGAGCGAAAACTCAGATGCGCGAGAGATTGTAATGACGATTTACTACTAATCATGGAACCGGCTTTACTGACGAGATGCGCATGCGTCACGAGCTTTGAGTATGCGCAGAAGGGGGTCACGCGAGCTGGGGGAGGGGGGTGTGGTACGACCGTTTGATTAACAAACTTACTGTCCAATGATTCTAGGTGGTCTTGGAAATGATTGGCTGGAGTTTTTCGAGTCCTGCCCGTTCCACAGATTATTAAATTGCTTAATTTTCATTTCAGTGCTTCTGACTCAGTGGCTGTAAGTGGGTTAGGAATAGGATTTCAAGTTATTTTGAAAAAATGGACAAAAAAGAGAATCACATACCCCACCTTTAAATAAAAGACAAGCAATCATCTGTTTTATCATGTGTAAGTGTGGTGACATCATCTCTCTCTCTCTCTCTCTCTCTCTCAGGTTATTGTCCCACAATCACTCAGAAGAATTCATTCAATCAACCGACACAACCGAGCAGAGAGAACGAACTCAGACATCAGCTGTAAGACACGAGTGTGTGTGTGAGTGTGTGTGTGTGTGAGTGTGTGTGAGTGTGTGTGAGTGTGTGAGTGTGTAGTGAGTGAGTGAGTGAGTGAGTGAGTGAGTGAGTGAGTGAGTGTGAGTGAGTGATTGAGTGAGTGATTGAGTGAGTGATTGAGTGAGTGAGTGTGGTGTGTGTGTGTGTGAGTGTGTGTGAGTGAGTGAGTGAGTGAGTGAGTGTGGGTGAGTGTGTGTGTGCGTGTGTGGTGTGTGTAAGAGTGAGTGAGTGAGTGTCTGTGTGTATGTAAGAGTGAGTGTGTGTGTGTGTGTGTGTGTGTGTGTGTGTGTGTAAGAGTGAGTGAGTGAGTGAGTGTGTGAGAGTGAGTGAGTGAGTGTGTGTGCGTGTGTGAGATTATTGTCAGACAGATACTCACTCGTTTGTGTGTGTCCAGTGGAACAGATTTACACACAGAGGCCAGTCGCCGACAGACGAGAGTCTCCAGAAGCAACGGTTAGTGTGTGTGTTCAATCTGATGAAACCTTTCTTTCAAGATGTTCTTGAAGATATTTAAACTCTTTGAGCTCTCTACATGCGTGTGTGTTGTTGTGGTGTGTGTGTTGTGTGAGTGGTGGAGGAGAGATACACACAGTTAAATTGACTCCTGTGATGTGTGTGTAGTTACGGCTGACAGGAGGCCAGTGGACGAATCCTGCGCTGTCTTACAGTAAACGCTCACTCAGGTACAGTGTGTGTACATGAGGTGTACAGTGT
>JAVALU010001356.1:0-17046 GCA_030770095.1 Gila robusta
AACTAGAATGTACATTTCCAGAAGAAAATGTGAAGTGGTGCTTGCAGTGGCAAAACTCGCCACACGGTTGCTAGGGTGTGGTACATGATTGCATACGAGCCAACAAACATGTCTGTACGATGTTCTGGTGCTGAGATATGGCTTATTCATGTCGTTCAGTTGGTTGCTAGGGCGTTGCTAGGGTGTTCTGAGTGGTTGCTAGGTTGTTTTGGGTGGTTGCTAGGGTATTCTGGGTGGTTGCTAGGGTGTTTTGGTTGGTTGCTAGGGTATTTTGGGTGGTTGCTAGGGCATTGCTAGGGTGATCTGGGTGGTTGCTAGGGTGTTGCTAGGTGGTTGCTAGGGTGTTCTGAGTGGTTGCTAGGGTATTGCTAGGTGGTTGCTAGGGTGTTCTGAGTGGTTGCTAGGGTGTTGCTAGGCGGTTGCTAGGGTGTTCTGGGTGGTTGCTAGGGCGTTGCTAGGCAGTTGCTAGGGTATCCTGGGCGGTTGCTAGGCGGTTGCTAGGGTGTTCTGGGTGGTTGCTAGGCAGTTGCTAGGGTGTTCTGGGTGGTTGCTAGGCGGTTGCTAGGGCGTTGCTAGGCGGTTGCTAGGGTAATCTGGGTGGTTGCTAGGGCGTTGCTAGGTGGTTGCTAGGGTATCCTGGGTGGTTGCTAGGCGGTTGCTAGGGTGTTCTGGGTGGTTGCTAGGGCGTTGCTAGGCAGTTGCTAGGGTGTTCTGGGTGGTTGCTAGGGTGTTGCTAGGGTAATTTGGGTGGTTGCTATGGTGTTACTAGGTGGTTGGTAGTTGTCAAAGATGGTTACTGTTGAGTTTGTAGCATTTTATTGGCATGATTTAGCACTTAGCTAATCAATATTAGCATGTAGCTATTCACTGCTAGCATGTGTAGCATGTAGCAAGTCCTGTTTGCTAGCATGAGTCAAAAGAGCCAACCCCCATCTCTATACGATGTTCTGATGCAGAGATATTGGTCTTGCAAAATGGTTGCTAGGGTACTCTGTTTGGTTGCTAGGGAGTGGCTTGGCAGCTGCCAATCATGAAGCTCCAAAGTCAATGTGAATGTATAAACCAACCCCCATCTCTATACGATATTCTGATGCAGAGATATTGGTCTTGCAAAATGGTTGCTAGGGTACTCTGTTTGGTTGCTAGGGAGTGGCTTGGCAGTTGCCAATCATGAAACTCCAAAGGCTTCTTGTCACTATGAATGATATAAACCAACTCCCACGCCTTTGTGACATTCAGAATGGAAGATATCCCTCATTGGATTTTGGTTGCTAAGGTGCTCGACAATGGTTGCTAGGGCGTGGCTAGGAAGTGTTGAGGTGATTCATGATTGGCTGTTTGCTGCCCCGAGTCAAACGAGACCACCCTCATGTTTCTATGACAATTCAGTCCAGAGATATCCCTTCGATCTCTTTCAATGGAAGTCTATGGGAGTTGTTGCTAAGGTGCTCTAAATGGTTGCTAGGGCGTGGCTTGATAGCTTCACAATGATCCTGAGAGACTGATTGGTCGTCTGAGTAAAATGAGCCCGCCCCCTTGTCTCTATGACACTGTGATCCAGAGTTATGTTCAATATAAAAGCGGTTTCTATGGTGTAGGACGGCCCATTTCATGGGCCGTCCTACACCATAGTAAGTCAATGGGGAAACTTTGGGCAGCTCCTGCCCCCCAGGGGTGCAACTTTTACCCCATTGTGTGGTATGTTCTTACAGAGTCTGTCAGCCTCTTCAAATGTGGCAAATTTCACGTTTCTGCGAAATTCACACTCTGAGCTATGACTCGTCAAAGTTTTTCGCAATGTTAAGTCTATGGGATTTTTTTGGGCCGTTTTTCGCCCCTGGGGCGACCATCGTACCCCTGATCTCTTAGAAAAGTCATAGCACACCATTCCCGAACAGGCCGCACGTTTTGACACCTCATTCGTGGGTCTGTGCCAAAAACTGCGGGAGGAGTAGCGCGTCAAAAAGTGGCCAGAAGAATAAGAAGAATAAGAATAAGAACTAGAATGTACATTTCCAGAAGAAAATGTGAAGTGGTGCTTTGAGTGGCAAAACTCGCCGCTCGGTTGCTAGGGTGTTCTTGGAGTTTGCTATGATGATGCAAGGCAGTTGCTAGGGTGTTCTGGGTGGTTGCTATGGTGTTGCTATGCGGTTGCTAGGGTAATCTGGGTGGTTGCTAGGGCGTTGCTAGGGTATCTTGGGTGGTTGCTAGGCGGTTGCTAGGGTGTTCTGAGTGGTTGCTAGGGTGTTGCTAGGTGGTTGCTAGGGTATTCTGGGTGGTTGCTAAGGTGTTGCTAGGCGGTTGCTAGGGTGTTCTGGGTGGTTGCTAGGGTATTGCTAGGTGGTTGCTAGGGTGTTCTGAGTGGTTGCTAGGGTGTTGCTAGGCGGTTGCTAGGGTGTTCTGGGTGGTTGCTAGGGCGTTGCTAGGCAGTTGCTAGGGTATCCTGGGCGGTTGCTAGGCGGTTGCTAGGGTGTTCTGGGTGGTTGCTAGGCAGTTGCTAGGGTGTTCTGGGTGGTTGCTAGGCGGTTGCTAGGGCGTTGCTAGGCGGTTGCTAGGGTAATCTGGGTGGTTGCTAGGGCGTTGCTAGGTGGTTGCTAGGGTATCCTGGGTGGTTGCTAGGCGGTTGCTAGGGTGTTCTGGGTGGTTGCTAGGGCGTTGCTAGGCAGTTGCTAGGGTGTTCTGGGTGGTTGCTAGGGTGTTGCTAGGGTAATTTGGGTGGTTGCTATGGTGTTACTAGGTGGTTGGTAGTTGTCAAAGATGGTTACTGTTGAGTTTGTAGCATTTTATTGGAATGATTTAGCATTTAGCTAATCAATATTAGCATGTAGCTATTCACTGCTAGCATGTGTAGCATGTAGCAAGTCCTGTTTGCTAGCATGAGTCAAAAGAGCCAACCCCCATCTCTATACGATGTTCTGATGCAGAGATATTGGTCTTGCAAAACGGTTGCTAGGGTACTCTGTTTGGTTGCTAGGGAGTGGATTGGCAGCTGCCAATCATGAAGCTCCAAAGTCAATGTGAATATATAAACCAACCCCCATCTCTATACGATGTTCTGATGCAGAGATATTGGTCTTGCAAAACGGTTGCTAGGGTACTCTGGTTGGTTGCTAGGGAGTGGCTTGGCAGCTGCCAATCATGAAGCTCCAAAGTCAATGTGAATGTATAAACCAACCCCCATCTCTATACGATGTTCTGATACAGAGATATTGGTCTTGCAAAATGGTTGCTAGGGTACTCTGTTTGGTTGCTAGGGAGTGGCTTGGCAGCTGCCAATCATGAAACTCCAAAGGCTGCTTGTCAGTATGAATGATATAAACCAACTCCCATGCCTCTGTGACATTCAGAATGGAAGATATCCCTCTTTGGATTTTGGTTGCTAAGGTGCTCGACAATGGTTGCTAGGGCGTGGCTAGGAAGTGTTGAGGTGATTCATGATTGGCTGTTTGCTGCCCCGAGTCAAACGAGACCACCCTCATGTTTCTATGACAATTCAGTCCAGAGATATCCCTTCGATCTCTTTCAATGGAAGTCTATGGGAGTTGTTGCTAAGGTGCTCTAAATGGTTGCTAGGGCGTGGCTTGATAGCTTCACAATGATCCTGAGAGACTGATTGGTCGTCTGAGTAAAATGAGCCCGCCCCCTTGTCTCTATGACACTGTGATCCAGAGTTATGTTCAATATAAAAGCGGTTTCTATGGTGTAGGACGGCCCATTTCATGGGCCGTCCTACACCATAGTAAGTCAATGGGGAAACTTTGGGCAGCTCCTGCCCCCCAGGGGTGCAACTTTTACCCCATTGTGTGGTATGTTCTTACAGAGTCTGTCAGCCTCTTCAAATGTGGCAAATTTCACGTTTCTGCGAAATTCACACTCTGAGCTATGACTCGTCAAAGTTTTTCGCAATGTTAAGTCTATGGGATTTTTTTGGGCCGTTTTTTCGCCCCTGGGGCGACCATCGTACCCCTGATCTCTTAGAAAAGTCATAGCACACCATTCCCGAACAGGCCGCACGTTTTGACACCTCATTCGTGGGTCTGTGCCAAAAACTGCGGGAGGAGTAGCGCGTCAAAAAGTGGCCAGAAGAATAAGAAGAATAAGAAGAATAAGAATAACTAGAAAAATTGCATTTCCTGCGGAACATGCGTGTGAATGCTTGAAATGCTTAACTGAAATGCAAGAAAGAAAGAAAGAAAAATAAAGAAGGATTAGTTAGAAAGAAAGAAAGATGGATTAGTTAGAAAGAAAGAAAGATAGATTAGTTAGGAAAAAAAGAAAGAAAGATTAGGTAGAGAGAAAGAAAGAAAGAAAGATAGATTAGGTAGAAAGATTAGGTAGAAAGAAAGAAAGAAAGAAAGAAAGATTAGGTAGAAAGAGAAAGAAAGAAAGATTGGTTGCTAGGGCGTTGCTAGGCGGTTGCTAGGGTATTCTGGGTGGTTGCTATGGTGTTGCTAGGTGGTTGCTAAGGTATTCTGGATGGTTGCTAGATTGTTGATAGGCGGTTGCTAGGCTGTTCTGGGTGGTTGCTATGGTGTTGCTAGGTGGTTGCTAAGGTATTCTGGATGGTTGCTAGGTTGTTGATAGGCGGTTGCTAGGGTGTTCTGGGTGGTTGCTAGGTGGCTGCTAGGGTGTTCTGGGTGGTTGATAGGCGGTTGCTAGGTGGTTGCTAGGGTATTCTGGGTGGTTGCTAGGGTGTTGCTAGTGGTTGCTAAGGTATTCTGGATGGTTGCTAGGGTGTTGCTAGGTGTTGCTAGGGTGTTCTGGGTGGTTGCTAGGGGTTGCTAAGGTGTTCTGGGTAGTTTGCTTAGGGTGTTCTGGGGGTTGCTAGCGGTTGCTAGGTATTTGGATGGTTGTAGGGTGTTGCTAGGTGGTGCTATGGGTGTCTGGGTGGTTGCTAGGCGGTTTGCTAAGTATTCTGGATGGTTGCTAGGGGTTGCTTGTGGTGGTTGGGGGTTAGGGTGTGCTGGCGGGGGCGGTGCTTGGCTATTTTCTGGGTGGTGCTAGGGTCTAGGTTCTAGGCAGTTGAGCGGGTATTCTTAACATTTCTTGGCTATGATTTAGCACTTACCTAATCGCCATTAGCATGTAGCTATTCACAGCTAGCATGTGTAGCATGTTGGAAGTCCTGTTTGCTAGCATGAGTCAAAAGAGCCAACCTCCATCTCTATACGATGTTCTGATGCCAGAGATATAGGTTTGCAAAATGGTTGCTTAGGGTACTCTCTTTGGTTGCTAGGGAGTGGCTTGGCAGCTGCACATCATAAAACTCCAAAGGCTGATTGTCCGTGTGAATGATATAAACCAACCCCATCTCTATACGATGTTTTGATGCAGAGATATAGGTCTTGCAAAACGGTTGCTAGGTACTCTGTTTGGTTGCTAGGAGTGGCTTGGCAGCTGCAATCATGAAGTCCAAAGTCAATGTGAATGTATAAACCAACCCCCATCTCTATACGATGTTTTGATGCAGAGATATAGGTCTTGCAAAATGGTTGCTAGGGTACTCTGTTTGGTTGCTAGGGAGTGGCTTGGCAGCTGCCAATCATGAAACTCCAAAGGCTGCTTGTAAGTATAAATGATATAAACCACTCCCATGCCTCTGTGACATTCAGAATGGAAGATATCCCTCTTTGGATTTGGTTGCTAAGGTGCTCGACAATGGTTGCTAGGTGCGTGGCCAGTAAGTGTTGAGGTGATTCAGGATTGGCTGTTTGCTGGCCCGAGTCAACGAGCCCACCCTCATGTTTCTATGACACTTATATCCTGAGATATCCCTTTGATCTCTTTTAATGGTAGTCAGAAAGAAAGAAAGATTAGGTAGAGAGAAAGAGAGAGGAAAGAAAGAAAGAAAGATAGATTAGGTAGAAAGAAAGATTAGGTAGAAAGAAAGAAAGATTATGTAGAGAAAAAGAAAGAAAGAAAAAAAGAAAGAAAGATTAGGTAGAAAGAAAGAAAGAAGAAAGAAAGAGAAAGAAAGAAAGAAAGAAGAAAGAAAGAGAAAGATTGGGTAGAGAGAGAGAGAAAGAAAGAAAGAAAGATAGATTAGGTAAAGAAAGAAAGAGAAGAGAAAGAAAGAAAGATTAGTTAGAAAGAAAGAAAGATAGATTAGTTAGTAGAAAGAAAGATAGTAGAAGAAAGAAAGATAGATTAGATAGAAAGAAAGATTAGATAGAAAGATAAGAAGAAAGTAGAGATAGATAGATTAGTTAGAAAGAAAGATTAGTAGAAAGGAAAGAAAGATTAGGTAGACAGAGAAGAAGAAAGGATTAGTAGGAAAAAAAGGAAAAAAAAAAGAAAGAAAATAAAGAGATTAGTAGAAAAAAGAAAGAAAGATTGATTAGTTAGAGAGAAAGAAAAAAAGATAGATTGTTAGAAAGAAAGATAGATAGATTAGGTTGAAAGAAAGATAGATTCGTTAGAAAGAAAATAAAAGAAAGATATTTTATGTAACAATAAAATAAAGAAAATAAAGATTACCGCGAGCTGATACATAATATATATGAATTACAAAGAAAGAAAGAAGTATTAGTTCTCCAATAAAGTAACGATATAATAGTTAGAATAAATAAATAAAGATTAGTTCTAACGCAATAAATAAAGATAGATATTTAGAAATAAATAAATAATTTAATAAATAAATAACTATTAGGTAGAAAAAAGAAGAATAAATCAAAAAATAAAGCAAGAAAGGAAAAATATATTTATCAATAAAGAAAGATATATTTTTTTTATAAAGATAGATTATTTCATGGAACAAAAAAAAAGACTATAGATTTGATATAATAAAGAAATGATATATTTATGTATAAATAAATATTATTTATACATAGCAATAAATCGAAAGAAATAAAGAAAATGAAATAACAGACACTCAACTACTAAATATTTAAATCAAATAAATGAAATACAGATAGTCTAAACTATCATCGATAGAAATATAGCTATATATTCTATATATATTATATATAAGGTATAAAGAAATAATATTTATAAAGATAAATCACTCTACTTTATCACAAATAATTAAATAAATTAAATAAATAAAAATAAATCTCAAGTGTATTATATATAACTACTAAATAATTAATATTTATCACTCCATAAATGATGTGTAAAATATCTATCTAAATAAAAATATATATTCTATAGAAATAAATAATTCTCGATTAGTTCGAAATAATCACTATTAGATCTATATATAAATAATGCAAGATAGAAACGAAGAGAAAGAACTAATCAATAAAGAAATAATAATTCAATTACATAACTGAAATAAGATAAATAAAGAAATTTAGGTAGTATCTTAAGATATGAGCGAACGTAAATAAAAAATCTATATAAGTAATACAAATAAATAAAATTCATAAATAAAATAACTCTTATTAATAAAAAAAATAAAATCAATAAATAAATAATCAAAGAAAATAAATATTATTATAGAACTAAAAGAAAGATATATATCTTTTTATATAAAGAAAGCAGATAGCATATATCGAAAGATAGATTATAAAGAAATAACATATATATTAAGATATAAAGAACACTAAATATATAATTAGTTATACACAGAAAGAAAGAACCCGCATCTCAGATATATATATAGATAGTCGATATATAATATTATTAGTACAAATATAAAGTTTTGCTTACAATATTTCTATTTTTCATTCTTATTATATTTGTTATTATGTTTTTTACATACTGTGCCACTTATCTTCTTTGCTCACAATTTTAACATGTTTCAATGAATTCATTTTATTTTTCAGGTTAATTAATATAAATTTAATAAATAAAACATCAATTCACCTTAAAATCCAAGTAAAATCACAAATTCATTTAAAAGCTTACCCTTATATATATTAATTATATTTTATTATCCCAAATTCTATAGTAGAAGAAATACACAGATACCCCGGAAGGAATCTAATAAAAATAAAGATTTGGCTTTCAATAGTGTGAATGGCTTTGAAGCATTCACATAATAAGTTTGTTATATAACACTATTGTTGCTTTTCCATAGGCCAAGCACCACTACTAGACACAATTTCACTTTCCTTTGTAACATTGCTTTGTGAAATCTTGAAATTCTTAAATTAAATTCACAAACAACCTTCAAAATAATTCTAACAATCTTCTCATTCCAAACACTTCAAAAACCTCTCCAACAATCAAAAAAATCTTAATACAAATGCATTAAATAATTTAAATATCAAAAAAAGAAAAAACAAATTTTTAGAAAAACTAAAAGACGTATAATTAGAGATTTAGAGAAGTATACAGGGTAAATAAATAAAGGGGTAGAGAAAGATACAGAGTTAGAGAAGTAAAGGAGAACCAAAAAAAGAAAGGTAGAAGAAAGACCAGATGGATAGATAGATACGATAGTAGATAGATATGCTAGATAGCTCAGATAGTATTAGATAGATAGATGATTAGATAGATAGATACGATAGTAGTTAGATAGACTAATTTGGCACACAGAAAGTCAATAGTTAGACAGGCAGCTCTCCCGCATACGAAGCAGCCGTCCCTCTAAAAGGACAGGCAGTAAGAAAAGGAAAAGAAGAGATTTGGAAAGGAGGGGAGAAGAGGAGGACAGGAGGAGTTAGAGGATTGGGGAAGGTGGGAAGAAGAGTGGGTAGAGGGGAGGGAGAACAAGAAGCAGAAGTATAAATGCAACAAAAAACCTGTAGTAATTAAAGTTCCTTCTGATCAGAGCTCAGTGCACCTGTTCCACCAATCAGATATCCACACCCCCCCCCCCAGGTCGCTGATAATTATGGTCGTGTCCTCCTCTCTGATCTTGTCTAATCAACATCACCTGTGAATCTGCCTCCTTCCACATATTTAGGACAGAGGCCAAATCGCTGATAGATAGATAGATAGATAGATAGATAGATAGATAGATAGATAGATAGATAGATAGATAATTTGGACACAGAAGTCAAATAGTTAGACAGGCAGATAGATAGAAGAGGATAAAAGGAGGAGTAGAAAGGAGAAGAAGAGATTAGGAAAGGAGGGGAGAAGAGGAGGACAGGAGGAGTAGAGGATGGAAGGAGGAGAAGAGGAGGGAAGAGGGAGGGAGAACAGGAGAAGCAGAAGTATAAATGCAACAAAAACCTGTAGTAATTAAAGTTCCTTCAGAAAAGAGCTCAGTGACTGTCCACCAATCAGAACACAGGAGCAATTATGTGTGTCTCCCTTTGATCTTGTCTAATCAACATCACCTGTGCAATCAGCTTTCCTATTTAGACAGAGGCCAAAATCGCTGATACTTGGCCTCAAACAAACCTCCCTAGAGACAAAACTATAGGTTGTATCGGCGAAATGACCTGACCGTGAGCGAGACAAGGCCTTTGTGAACGATGTGATGTATTTTTTGTGTGGATAGAGTTGAAAAAAGGGACCACTTTGGCGAGTTGAAAAACTGGTCCGTAATGCTCTGATCACTAAAGTTTGACCTGAATTTATAATTGCTGCCAATGGAGGATTGTCTGTCACTCTTGTCCTTTGGAAGGACACAGAGAAAAAATTATAAGTCCGAGGGATTTACTAAACACACGTGAGGAACCACAACAAAAATACCTACGTTTCAAGTATAATTACATGCCCGAAGAGTTAAAATTGTGGCCAGGCCAGCGATTTAAAAATTATTTTTTACGATTAATTTTCAAGCTGGCTCACTCTAGCAGATGACATCACGTGCTCTAGCTCTGAACAGTCTCTCTCATCCGCACTTAAATGTTAAAAAAAATGCACAAAAAGCTTAATAGTTTAAAAATTATAAAAGGTATAAAAAAGAAAAATAATAGCACACAAGTCATTGAAAAGCTGAACATTTTGATACTTGAATGGTTTTTGTAGCACAAAGTAGAGAGGAGTTGAAAGCGACCACGGAAGAATACGGAATAATAATAAAGATTTGGATTTCAATAGTGTGAATGCTTGAAGCATTCACACTAACTAGAAAAATTGCATTTCCTGCGGAACATGCGTGTGAATGCTTGAAATGCTTAAATGAAATGCACAAACAACTGCAAAATATTGCTAAACAAGCTGAGATGCACAAACAACTGCAAAACAGAGCAAAAATGCAAAAAAAGCTTAATTCAAATGCATTAATAAGCTGAAATGCAAAAAAAGATAAAAAAAAATTGTAGAAAACTAAAGAGTTTAATTAGAGAGGTAGAGAAGTAGACAGAGGTAAATAAATAAAGGGGTAGAGAAAGAGACAGAGGTAGAGAAGTAAAGGAGAACAAAAAAAGAAAGGTAGAGAAAGACAGAGGGATAGATAGATAGATAGATAGATAGATAGATAGATAGATAGATAGATAGATAGATAGATAGATAGATAGATAGATAGATAGATAGATAGATAGATAGATAATAATTTGGACACAGAAAGTCAAATAGTTAGACAGGCAGATAGATAGAAGAGGATAAAAGGAGGAGTAGAAAGGAGAAGAAGAGATTAGGAAAGGAGGGGAGAAGAGGAGGACAGGAGGAGTAGAGGATGGAAGGAGGAGAAGAGGAGGGAAGAGGGAGGGAGAACAGGAGAAGCAGAAGTATAAATGCAACAAAAACCTGTAGTAATTAAAGTTCCTTCAGAAAAGAGCTCAGTGACTGTCCACCAATCAGAACACAGGAGCAATTATGTGTGTCTCCCTTTGATCTTGTCTAATCAACATCACCTGTGCAATCAGCTTTCCTATTTAGACAGAGGCCAAAATCGCTGATACTTGGCCTCAAACAAACCTCCCTAGAGACAAAACTATAGGTTGTATCGGCGAAATGACCTGACCGTGAGCGAGACAAGGCCTTTGTGAACGATGTGATGTATTTTTTGTGTGGATAGAGTTGAAAAAAGGGACCACTTTGGCGAGTTGAAAAACTGGTCCGTAATGCTCTGATCACTAAAGTTTGACCTGAATTTATAATTGCTGCCAATGGAGGATTGTCTGTCACTCTTGTCCTTTGGAAGGACACAGAGAAAAAATTATAAGTCCGAGGGATTTACTAAACACACGTGAGGAACCACAACAAAAATACCTACGTTTCAAGTATAATTACATGCCCGAAGAGTTAAAATTGTGGCCAGGCCAGCGATTTAAAAATTATTTTTTACGATTAATTTTCAAGCTGGCTCACTCTAGCAGATGACATCACGTGCTCTAGCTCTGAACAGTCTCTCTCATCCGCACTTAAATGTTAAAAAAAATGCACAAAAAGCTTAATAGTTTAAAAATTATAAAAGGTATAAAAAAGAAAAATAATAGCACACAAGTCATTGAAAAGCTGAACATTTTGATACTTGAATGGTTTTTGTAGCACAAAGTAGAGAGGAGTTGAAAGCGACCACGGAAGAATACGGAATAATAATAAAGATTTGGATTTCAATAGTGTGAATGCTTGAAGCATTCACACTAACTAGAATGTACATTTCCAGAAGAAAATGTAAAGTGGTGCTTGCAGTGGCAAAACTCGCCACTCGGTTGCTAGAGTGTGGTACATGATTGCATACGAACCAACAAACATGTCTGTACGACGTTTTGGTGCTGAGATATGGCTTATTCATGTGTTCAGGTGGTTGCTAGGTGGTTGCTAGTGGTTGCTAGGGTGTTCTGAGTGGTTGCTATGTGGTTGCTAGGGTGTTTTGGGTGGTTGCTAGGGTATTCATTTGGTTGCTAGGGTTTTGCTAGGCAGTTGCTAGGGTGTTCTGGGTGGTTGCTAGGGTGTTGCTAGGCAGTTGCTAGGGTGTTCTGAGTGGTTGCTAGGGTGTTGCTAGGTGGTTGCTAGGGTGTTCTGAGTGGTTGCTAGGGTGTTGCTAGGCAGTTGCTAGGGTGTTCTGAGTGGTTGCTAGGGTGTTGCTAGGTGGTTGCTAGGGTGTTCTGGGTGGTTGCTAGGGTGTTGCTAGGTGGTTGCTAGGGTGTTCTGAGTGGTTGCTAGGGTATTGCTAGGTGGTTGCTAGGGTGTCCTGAGTGGTTGCTAGGGTGTTGCTAGGCGGTTGCTAGGGTGTTCTGGGTGGTTGCTAGGGCGTTGCTAGGCAGTTGCTAGGGTATCCTGGGCGGTTGCTAGGCGGTTGCTAGGGTGTTCTGGGTGGTTGCTAGGCAGTTGCTAGGGTGTTCTGGGTGGTTGCTAGGCGGTTGCTAGGGCGTTGCTAGGCGGTTGCTAGGGTAATCTGGGTGGTTGCTAGGGCGTTGCTAGGTGGTTGCTAGGGTATCCTGGGTGGTTGCTAGGCGGTTGCTAGGGTGTTCTGGGTGGTTGCTAGGGCGTTGCTAGGCAGTTGCTAGGGTGTTCTGGGTGGTTGCTAGGGTGTTGCTAGGGTAATTTGGGTGGTTGCTATGGTGTTACTAGGTGGTTGGTAGTTGTCAAAGATGGTTACTGTTGAGTTTGTAGCATTTTTTGGCATTATTTAGCACTTAGCTAATCAATATTAGCATGTAGCTATTCACTGCTAGCATGTGTAGCATGTAGCAAGTTCTGTTTGCTAGCATGAGTCAAAAGAGCCAACCCCCATCTCTATACGATGTTCTGATGCAGAGATATTGGTCTTGCAAAACGGTTGCTAGGGTACTCTGTTTGGTTGCTAGGGAGTGGCTTGGCAGCTGCCAATCATGAAGCTCCAAAGTCAATGTGAATGTATAAACCAACCCCCATCTCTATACGATGTTCTGATGCAGAGATATTGGTCTTGCAAAACGGTTGCTAGGGTACTCTGTTTGGTTGCTAGGGAGTGGCTTGGCAGCTGCCAATCATGAAACTCCAAAGGCTGCTTGTCAGTATGAATGATATAAACCAACTCCCACGCCTCTGTGACATTCAGAATGGACGATATTCCTCTTTGGATTTTGGTTGCTAAGGTGCTCGACAATGGTTGCTAGGGCGTGGCTAGGAAGTGTTGAGGTGATTCATGATTGGCTGTTTGCTGCCCCGAGTCAAACGAGACCACCCTCATGTTTCTATGACAATTCAGTCCAGAGATATCCCTTCGATCTCTTTCAATGGAAGTCTATGGGAGTTGTTGCTAAGGTGCTCTAAATGGTTGCTAGGGCGTGGCTTGATAGCTTCACAATGATCCTGAGAGACTGATTGGTCGTCTGAGTAAAATGAGCCCGCCCCCTTGTCTCTATGACACTGTGATCCAGAGTTATGTTCAATATAAAAGCGGTTTCTATGGTGTAGGACGGCCCATTTCATGGGCCGTCCTACACCATAGTAAGTCAATGGGGAAACTTTGGGCAGCTCCTGCCCCCCAGGGGTGCAACTTTTACCCCATTGTGTGGTATGTTCTTACAGAGTCTGTCAGCCTCTTCAAATGTGGCAAATTTCACGTTTCTGCGAAATTCACACTCTGAGCTATGACTCGTCAAAGTTTTTCGCAATGTTAAGTCTATGGGATTTTTTTGGGCCGTTTTTCGCCCCTGGGGCGACCATCGTACCCCTGATCTCTTAGAAAAGTCATAGCACACCATTCCCGAACAGGCCGCACGTTTTGACACCTCATTCGTGGGTCTGTGCCAAAAACTGCGGGAGGAGTAGCGCGTCAAAAAGTGGCCAGAAGAATAAGAAGAATAAAGAATAAGAACTAGAAAAATTGCATTTCCTGCGGAACATGCGTGTGAATGCTTGAAATGCTTAACTGAAATGCAAGAAAGAAAGAAAGAAAAATAAAGGATTAGTTAGAAAGAAAGAAAGATGGATTAGTTAGAAAGAAAGATGGATTAGTTAGAGAGAAAGAAAGAAAGATAGATTAGTTAGAAAGAAAGAAAGATAGATAGATTAGTTAGAAAGAAAAAAGATAGATTTGTTAGAAAGAAAGATAGATTAGTTAGAAAGAAAGAAAGAAAGATAGATTAGTTCGAAAGAAAGAAAGATTAGTTCGAAAGAAAGAAAGATTAGAAAGAAAGAAAGAAAGAAAGAAAGAAAGAAAGATTAGGTAGAGAGAAAGAGAGAGAGAAAGAAAGAAAGATAGATTAGGTAGAAAGAAAGATTAGGAAGAAAGAAAGAAAGATTAGGTAGAAAAAAGAAAGAAAGAAAGAAAGAATGAAAGAAAGAAAGATTAGTTAGAAAGAAAGAAAGATAGATTAGTTAGAAAGAAAGAAAGATAGATTAGTTAGAAATATAGATTAGTTAGAAAGAAAGATAGATTAGATAGATAGAAAGAAAGAAAGATTAGTTAGAAAGAAAGAAAGAAAGAAAGAAAGAAAGAAAGAAAGGAAGAAAGAAAGAAAGGAAGATAGATAGATAGATAGATAGATAGATAGATAGATAGATAGATAGATAGATAGATAGATAGATAGATAGATAGATAAATTCATTAGTACATATAGAATGGTAGTTTAATTGAGTCTAGGGCTTCAGGGAGTTTAGATTTGAGTTTTTGTGTTGTACACTACTGGGCCACCGTAGTCTTGGCTCAATTTGAACATGTTTCAATGAAAGTCAATGGGATTTTTATGGTTTTTAATATTAATTTTTAAGAAATCTGAAAGTCACATCAAAAAGAAAAGTAATAGCACACAAGTCATTTAAAAGCTGAACATTTTGATACTTGAATGTTTTTTGTAGCACAAAGTAGAGAGGAGAAGAAAGCGACCACGGAAGAATACGGAATAATAATAAAGATTTGGATTTCAATAGTGTGAATGCTTGAAGCATTCACACTAATTAAAGTTCCTTCAGAAAAGAGCTCAGTGACTGTCCACCAATCAGAACACAGGAGCAATTATGTGTGTCTCCCTTTGATCTTGTCTAATCAACATCACCTGTGCAATCAGCTTTCCTATTTAGACAGAGTCCAAAATCGCTGATACTTGGCCTCAAACAAACCTCCCTAGAGACAAAACTATAGGTTGTATCGGCGAAATGACCTGACCGTGAGCGAGACAAGGCCTTTGTGAACGATGTGATGTATTTTTTGTGTGGATAGAGTTGAAAAAAGGGACCACTTTGGCGAGTTGAAAAACTGGTCCGTAATGCTCTGATCACTAAAGTTTGACCTGAATTTATAATTGCTGCCAATGGAGGATTGTCTGTCACTCTTGTCCTTTGGAAGGACACAGAGAAAAAATTATAAGTCCGATGGATTTACTAAACACACGTGAGGAACCACAACAAAAATACCTACGTTTCAAGTATAATTACATGCCCGAAGAGTTAAAATTGTGGCCAGGCCAGCGATTTAAAAATTATTTTTTACGATTAATTTTCAAGCTGGCTCACTCTAGCGGATGACATCACGTGCTCTAGCTCTGAACAGTCTCTCTCATCCGCACTTAAATGTTAAAAAAAATGCACAAAAAGCTTAATAGTTTAAAAATTATAAAAGGTATAAAAAAGAAAAATAATAGCACACAAGTCATTGAAAAGCTGAACATTTTGATACTTGAATGGTTTTTGTAGCACAAAGTAGAGAGGAGTTGAAAGCGACCACGGAAGAATACGGAATAATAATAAAGATTTGGATTTCAATAGTGTGAATGCTTGAAGCATTCACACTAATAACTAGAAAAATTGCATTTCCTGTGGAACATGCGTGTGAATGCTTGAAATGCTTAAATGAAATGCACAAACAACTGCAAAATATTGCTAAACAAGCTGAGATGGACAAACAACTGCAAAACAGAGCAAAAATGCAAAAAAAGCTTAATTCAAATGCATTAATAAGCTGAAATGCAAAAAAAGATAAAAAAAAAATTGTAGAAAACTAAAGAGTTTAATTAGAGAGGTAGAGAAGTAGACAGAGGTAAATAAATAAAGGGGTAGAGAAAGAGACAGAGGTAGAGAAGTAAAGGAGAACAAAAAAAGAAAGGTAGAGAAAGACAGAGGGATAGATAGATAGATAGATAGATAGATAGATAGATAGATAGATAGATAGATAGATAGATAGATAAATAATTTGGACACAGAAAGTCAAATAGTTAGACAGGCAGATAGATAGAAGAGGATAAAAGGAGGAGTAGAAAGGAGAAGAAGAGATTAGGAAAGGAGGGGAGAAGAGGAGGACAGGAGGAGTAGAGGATGGAAGGAGGAGAAGAGGAGGGAAGAGGGAGGGAGAACAGAAGCAGAAGTATAAATGCAACAAAAACCTGTAGTAATTAAAGTTCCTTCAGAAAAGAGCTCAGTGACTGTCCACCAATCAGAACACAGGAGCAATTATGTGTGTCTCCCTTTGATCTTGTCTAATCAACATCACCTGTGCAATCAGCTTTCCTATTTAGACAGAGGCCAAAATCGCTGATACTTGGCCTCAAACAAACCTCCCTAGAGACAAAACTATAGGTTGTATCGGCAAAATGACCTGACCGTGAGCGAGACAAGGCCTTTGTGAACGATGTGATGTATTTTTTGTGTGGATAGAGTTGAAAAAAGGGACCACTTTGGCGAGTTGAAAAACTGGTCCGTAATGCTCTGATCACTAAAGTTTGACCTGAATTTATAATTGCTGCCAATGGAGGATTGTCTGTCACTCTTGTCCTTTGGAAGGACACAGAGAAAAAATTATAAGTCCGAGGGATTTACTAAACACACGTGAGGAACCACAACAAAAATACCTACGTTTCAAGTATAATTACATGCCCGAAGAGTTAAAATTGTGGCCAGGGCAGCGATTTAAAAATTATTTTTTACGATTAATTTTCAAGCTGGCTCACTCTAGCAGATGACATCACGTGCTCTAGCTCTGAACAGTCTCTCTCATCCACACTTAAATGTTAAAAAAAATGCACAAAAAGCTTAATAGTTTAAAAATTATAAAAGGTATAAAAAAGAAAAATAATAGCACACAAGTCATTGAAAAGCTGAACATTTTGATACTTGAATGGTTTTTGTAGCACAAAGTAGAGAGGAGTTGAAAGCGACCACGGAAGAATACGGAATAATAATAAAGATTTGGATTTCAATAGTGTGAATGCTTGAAGCATTCACACTAATAAGTATGTGAGATAACAATAGTGTTGCTTTGCCATAGGCAAGCACCACTAATAAGAATAATAAGTATGTGAGATAACAATAGTGTTGCTTTGCCATAGGCAAGCACCACTA
>JAVALU010001357.1:0-74041 GCA_030770095.1 Gila robusta
TTAGGTCCCTCCTGTCTGTGATTATGTGATAAGCACTGATTCCTATAGTTATAGGATTATGATATATTTTAGGCCCACTACTCGTTGGTCTGAATATCACTCGCTAGTATGGTTCACAAGTATGGTTCTCCGGGTACACATCCCTTGAGGCCATGTGTGGACACTTCAGCACGCACGGCGTTTTACATTGGGTTCCCGTAGCGTAAGCTAGCTTACGCAACACAAGAGTACTCTCGTAAGAGTACTGCTTCGCCTAAGTCTGCTCTGTGCAGCAATGCGTTTTAAACTAATGCAAAATTAAGGATAATTTTTGGCTTCAGTATTCTCGAGAAAAGGGGCTTTTCCTGCTTTCGTTCCCTCATCTAGAGAGAACCGAGGTTACGTTAGTAACCGAGAGCGTTTTTTGCATACCCGATCACTATTCAATACTAGGCTATCTCTTCAGACTCTTCTTAAGTTGATATGAGTAAAACAAAACATTTTATTTAAAAAAAGCATTAGTGGCACAAATGCCATGTTTTGTTCATCTAACATGATGTTAACATGAAACGTAGATTTAAACAAATGTCTGCCAGCAGCAACTACAGCTGTGAGTTTTCTTGGGTTGTGTATGTCTCTGAGCCTTTGCACATTTAGACTATAGATTTTGTTTGTTTTTCCATGCAAATTTTGTGCCAACTCTGCCAAATGAGATGGAGAGTGTGCATGGACAGCAATTTGCAGGTCATATACAGATCTTTGGTTTGCATTTTTGAGTTAATCCAGATTTCAAACCCAGTCAACTAAATTATTTGTGTAGCACTTTATATAATACAGTTTGTTTCAAAGCAGCTTCACGGAAATGAACTAGAAAATTACATCGTTGCAAAATCCATAAATTAATAAATAACTTAAATTTAAAACTGTAGCTGTAGACTTAAAGTAAATTTAAAGCTGTAGACAATAATGTCATTATGCAGCTCAATTTAGTTCAATAACAGTGTCAATGTTGCAAAGTTCATCATCAAATTTAATTAAGCTATAAAGCAGCTCTACAGAATACAATATAATTATTCAGCTCAAGTAAGTTAAATATTGATTCAATTTGGTTCAGTGTAAGTGTCGATGTTGCAAAGTTATTCAATTTTGAAATAAATTCAATTCAGCTATTGAGCTATACAGTACATCAATTATGAAACAAATCCAAAGGCTCTACAGAAGACAATAGTGTCATTATCCATATAGTGTCAATTCAGTTGTTTTGTTCTCATTGTCCTACACTGTAAAAAATGATTTTGTGGTGAAGTAAATACTACTGAAAAAAAACAATGTAATTTACATGAAAAAGTTAGTTCAGGCAAGAATTAAAAAAACTAAGTAAATTCCATATCAGTACTTAATTCAAGCGAGTAGAAATGAAAGCATAAATATCAACTTAATAAAATTAAGTAAAAATTACTCAACTTTTCTGATACTGGGGTTCCCATCATGCACTGGACCTTGAATAATTAATGAGGTTGATTTTTCACTAGTTTCCAGCTGTATTTACACTGTTTTATCATTGCTTTTGTTGTTAGGATTATAGTAACTTGCCATTTTGTGACATTTCGAGTAAATTTTCTGCTCAAAATGACACATTCAAACACAAAAACGATCCATCAAATGTTACCGTCATTGTGTATTTTCTACCAAGTATTGAGGTCTTTGCATTCACATGATGTTTAACATCTGACATGATGTAGTATAAATTACTTAGAAGTTCTAAGTAAAGCACATACTGGTATTTCAATATTATTGTTTGAGTGAAATGTAATGCAAAGGAAATGTCAATTAAATTGATATTACTCAACCTTTTACTAGCCAAGTTAAAATTTCTTATTTTCTTTGATACTTTCACTTGACTAGGTCAAGTAAAGTTTACTTAATTCCATATTCCAAGTAAATTTAACTTAAATATTTCTAATTAAAGCTACTGATAAATATGTTTAGGTTTTTACTTGGCAAATCGTCGTAAATTTACTAACATTTTCTGAGTGAAAAAAGTTAGCTAGCTTTTTTCAAGTAAATCCTACTCCAAATTTTTTTCAGTGTATTGTGCTGTTTTTAAATGGTAAAGATCTTAACTTTGAGATCTTCCAGAATGTTTTAGGTTTTATCTCATGGTTATAACAAGCAGGCATGACTTTAATTCTCACATAATTCGTGTCTTTATAACTCTCCCCATATGACAAAACCAAAGGGATTTTCTGATGTCTTAGTCATTTTCATTTGATCCAAAAAAATTTTTATTTGATTTTCTTCCAATGGATGATATGGTGTTCATAGAAAGGATTTGGCTTTATCTGATTCTCCACAGTTTTTCTCCTAATAAGATAATCTTGAATATCCACAAACAGTTAACACATTATATAATCAAGTTATATACATTTAAATGAACACATTAGGTACCTTGCTAATGGTTACTTTAATATAATTGTTATTTCATTTGTTTCTTTCACTTTCCACTCATTTTAACATTGCAAGATTATTATTACTGCACTAAACAAATCTAAAATTATACACAACTAATATTTCACAGGCTTTTGGGACTCTGTAATGCTGGAAAAGAACTTTTAACATCAGTGTTAGCTCACTTTTTGAAGACACACTGTTTATTCTAACAATGGAAGCAGGTGCATCAGCACACTGATTGTCTGTGCCCTTTCATTTGAGTTCCTGGTGCCTGTTTGCAGATACATTTTCCAGAATCAGTTCACTCATATCTGCACAATAGTGCAAATAAAACAAGCCACTATTTCTAGTATTCTAAAATATTACCAATGAATCTTTAATTAATTAAGCTATTGATGGTCCAAATAAGACATTACCTGTGGGTTATTCTCAGCACAGCATATACAGGTCCTTCTCAAAAAATTAGCATATTGTGATAAAGTTCATTATTTTCCATAATGTAATGATAAAAATTAAACTTTCATATATTTTAGATTCATTGCACACCAACTGAGATATTTCAGGTCTTTTATTGTTTTAATACTGATGATTTTGGCATACAGCTCATGAAAACCCAAAATTCCTATCTCAAAAAATTAGCATATTTCATCCGACCAATAAAATAAGTGTTTTTAATACAAAAAAAGTCAACCTTCAAATAATTATGTTCAGTTATGCACTCAATACTTGGTCGGGAATCCTTTTGCAGAAATGACTGCTTCAATGCGGCGTGGCATGGAGGCAATCAGCCTGTGGCACTGCTGAGGTGTTATGGAGGCCCAGGATGCTTCGATAGCGGCCTTAAGCTCATCCAGAGTGTTGGGTCTTGCGTCTCTCAACTTTCTCTTCACAATATCCCACAGATTCTCTATGGGGTTCAGGTCAGGAGAGTTGGCAGGCCAATTGAGCACAGTAATACCATGGTCAGTAAACCATTTACCAGTGGTTTTGGCACTGTGAGCAGGTGCCAGGTCGTGCTGAAAAATGAAATCAGATGGAAGCATGAAGTGCTCCAAAATCTCCTGATAGCTAGCTACATTGACCCTGCCCTTGATAAAACACAGTGGACCAACACCAGCAGCTGACATGGCACCCCAGACCATCACTGACTGTGGGTACTTGACACTGGACTTCAGGCATTTTGCCATTTCCTTCTCCCCAGTCTTCCTCCAGACTCTGGCACCTTGATTTCCAAATGACATGCAAAATTTGCTTTCATCCAAAAAAAGTACTTTGGACCACTGAGCAACAGTCCAGTGCTGCTTCTCTGTAGACCAGGTCAGGCGCTTCTGCCGCTGTTTCTGGTTCAAAAGTGGCTTGACCTGGGGAATGCGGCACCTGTAGCCCATTTCCTGCACACGCCTGTGCACGGTGGCTCTGGATGTTTCTACTCCAGACTCAGTCCACTGCTTCCGCAGGTCCCCCAAGGTCTGGAATCGGTCCTTCTCCACAATCTTCCTCAGGGTCCGGTCACCTCTTCTCGTTGTGCAGCGTTTTTTGCCACACTTTTTCCTTCCCACAGACTTCCCACTGATGTGCCTTGATACAGCACTCTGGGAACAGCCTATTTGTTCAGAAATTTCTTTCTGTGTCTTACCCTCTTGCTTGAGGGTGTCAATGATGGCCTTCTGGACAGCAGTCAGGACGGCAGTCTTACCCATGATTGCGGTTTTGAGTAATGAAACAGGCTGGGAGTTTTTAAAAGCCTCAGGAATCTTTTGCAGGTGTTTAGAGTTAATTAGTTGATTCAGATGATTAGGTTAATAGCTCGTTTAGAGAACCTTTTCATGATATGCAAATTTTTTGAGATAGGAATTTTGGGTTTTCATGAGCTGTATGCCAAAATCATCAGTATTAAAACAATAAAATACCTGAAATATTTCAGTTGGTGTGCAATGAATCTAAAATATATGAAAGTTTAATTTTTATCATTACATTATGGAAAATAATGAACTTTATCACAATATGCTAATTTTTTGAGAAGGACCTGTATATATATGAGAATAACCCACATGTGTTGTCTTAAAACCGCATTTACCGTTTTTTGTACTGTTTACACCATTAAAAAAAAAAAAAAAAGTTTTACCAATCCTTTGCTTCTTCTGCTTGTAGTAAGCAAGGTCAATAAAATGTGATGATTGGTATTATAAATTGCAAGCTGTGTTTAATTATTATTTGTTTAATTTGATTTCAACATAATTTCATGGTTCCAGGTTATGACAAGTAGAAATGATCATTGTCCTAACTTTTCTTCAAAAATATAATGTGTAGTTCTCAGTCCAAGTGTCATCAATCTCATATGTCGACCACAAGAGGGTGCTGTAGTATTAATGTAAAGATGTTGCGTGGTTTGTATGTGAGTGTTGGTTGGGCCCTGTACCCACGTCAAAAAGAAGAGGGGCTCTGCCTCTTTTTCTTTCTTTCTTTCTTTCTTTCTTTCTTTCTTTCTTTCTTTCTTTCTTTCTTTAACTTACCATTGGTGATTGTATTTTTCATTTTTGTTGTGTAGAAACTAAACCTTAGTTGAAGCCACGAGGAGGCATTGTCTTATTTCAAACTTGTCAAACCAGTCTGCGTAGTAAATTGCCTCACTGAAGAAAACCACTGAGTGAGACAACAAGGACTTAGCGTGTCGAGACGGATCAAATCAAGTTACTAGAGATAGGCGAGATATTCAAATAGAAAAAAACTGGTGGTCATGTGCTCTAGAACAGGAAAGACAGGTGTTCTGTCGTCTGAATTCTTAAGAACAGAACTACTCATTCATTCCTGGAAATTACCCCTTGCAAAATAACATTCAAAGCAACAAAGAAACATGTATTTATGATTTATTTACGTTTGCACACTCTCCCTGTAGACCTCTTGTCCTCTTATAATAAAACATTTTTGTAGAGAATAAGGGCAGGTGTGGCATATGATTGAGTATGTAACCGCCAATCGGATTTCAGGATTACACTTTGGTCCCGCCCTATTTTAGTTAACTGTCCAATCAAGACAAGGATTACTTCCGCCCGCCTGCCTCGTTGAACGCAGATTGTACTAGGCGTTTTGCCTGGATAGAAAAACACGTTGGACGCAAAGACCTACTCAAGCCTGGGATATTTTAATTTAATTTCTGCATTTTTTACCTTTTAGAAGCAAACTGAAGGCAACTTTTTTTCTCGGGAGTGACCGCCCAAGAAACTCAAGACGTCTTGGCTGGACTTCCCAAAATACAATACTTACACAGCTCGAGTGAGTAATAACAACTTATTTCTAAACAGGGACCTCACATATTTACGGCGTTTTTTATATTTAAACATGACTACAAATCTGAATTTTTAGTCTTTGAGGGGAGTATCAAAAGAAGTTATTTTGAAAACTCGAGTATTGACTTGTTTTTGTGTGTCCGGTTTTGCTCGAGCCAACGGTCGGGTACACTTGACATCGCGAGTTCTCTGTCAAGTGCAGCCGACCATTGAGCTGAACTGGACAGGACAAACAAAAACAATGAGACGAGCCCACAATCCTTGATGCGTGGAAAGGATCTGCTTTATTTCAGCAGAGAGTGTTGACGCGGAGCTTGACACTGACATCACCGGGTGGGTTCGCCCTGAGCAACAGGGTAAACTCATCTCTCATCGTGAGTGCTCAGCTGCTAGGGTTGGCCTGACAAGCCCTAATAAATAATAATAAGTGAATGTATGTCAAATAGTTTATTTAATTTCACCTAGTGCTGCTGCGTCTGAGTTTACAACAAGCCATGTGCTGTTCTCGGCAATTTCTGTTGGAACTTTAATGTTACTTGTTCTATACTATACTGCTAGAACTAGCCTATACTTTACTATGCTTTGTTGTGATACATGTTAGATAGAGATCAACTATTATTGGTAGCACTTTACAATAAGGTTTCATTTGTAAACATTAGTTACTACATGAGGTAACATGAACTTATTAATTTGTTTATTCATACACATTTATTAACGTAAACCCTAAAATAAAAGTTACCTACATATTTATGATCAGGTTAATATTCATTTTATACACACACACAATTACTATGTTCTTGCCTTATACAAATACACTTTATACTCAAATAGAAGCAAATCAAATGGCATAGTCTAGGTTGTATGTTTTGCAATTCCTGATCATCATGTGCATCTATCATATCTTGACCCTAGTTGATAAGGCCACTTGGACAATTTGCAAAACTGAGAAGAAATTCAAAACAGAATAAACTGTACTATGCATTTCTTTGATAGGTTCAGCCCTCTGGGATCTTCCTTAGCAACAGACCATTTAATTGTAAAAGCAGAAAAATCAGTGTGATAGTTTATTCTGTGACCATGAGCAATTGTGATCTAGTGAAAATGGTTCAGTATTCAAGTAATAAAATATGACTGAATGCACTCTAACCTTTGTTCAAATAGGTACTGTGAGGTTTCTCAGTCCTGCTGCCCTGTGGGAAACGCTGGAGACAGTGGTTTGTTTGAGACTTACTATCTGCTGTGTCAGATATCACTGCTCAGAAGTGCCCTGTCTGCACTCTCTCTGATTCCCCTCTTCTTGACCTCTTTACACACACTCTCGCTCGTCGTCTCGTAGTGTCAGTTGACAGGCTGACGTTACAGTCCATGTCCTGATCACTCCCTCTTTTGACGGTTGTAACCTTTTAGAATGCAAGTAATTAAACACGAGAGGGAATACAATGCCTTGACTTTAACTAAAGTCATTGGAGGTCAGTTAGCATAACTTTTTTCTGAAGCCCCTATATCCCTTTGAATTCCATGTGTGTTGTGTACCGAAAGGAGGGAATGTGTTCTTTGGCGGTCCTGCAGGATTAGTGAAATATGAAGGATTGAAAATACAAACTTGAAGTGGAGAAGAAATCACTGATGAGTTAAACTGAGGTGATATGCATAGATCATTTCAGGCCATCACCTGTTTTTAAGCCTGAAACAAAGCTAATGTGTCTTAGGGATGTAATGGTATAAAAATTTCATATCACGATTATCAATATTATCACGGTTTTGTTAAAATGAGATGAAAATGTTCAAAAAGAACTGATACGCACACTGAAAACATTTCAAGTTTTATATTTGGAAATCACCATACAACAACATAAAATTAGCAGCTCTATAGATTCACTTTTTTAAGCATACGCATTAAATTATATGACCATCGTCAAAGCATTATAACACAGCTTACATCTCTTCTTTACATTTATTTATTTAGCAGACGCTTTTATCCAAAGCGACTTACAAATGAGAACAATAGAAACAGTTAAACTAACAATAAGACAACAATATGCAAGTGCTATGACCCTTCCCAGTTTAATCTAATGCAGGCAGTACGTGTACTTTTTTTAAATTATTTTTTATAGATTTAGAATAGAAGATAAAGTGTTAGTATTAATGGATCAATTGTTGCCGAAAAAGGCTATCACCGCAGACGCGCTCTCTCGTTTCATTAAAATGCTATTATAAATGAGGTTAGTGGATAATTCTGCAGCAAGTTTTATTATAGTGAAAAAAAAAACATTTAGTTTGCAACAAATAAAAGGTAGAATGTTAGGCTACACATTGCTCTTGTATTGTTGTAAAATACATTGATGAAAAACAAATAAATGTAATTTACATTTACTATCAAATGAAAACATTTATTTTAAATGTATAGCACAGCTTTTTCATGAGGCAACAACGTTTGATAGATGGGACGGTACAAGACCATTAATAATCTTAATCTTTCATTGGTCAAAAGTATCCCGTGCGCAGAAGGATGCGCTTGAAGCAACATGGAGTCATTGTGCGCAGCTCTTCGCATTGAAAAGTGCAGAAAACAAGGGGAAGAAATATTGATGCTTCATGTATCATATCTATGCAACAGTTTGTTTGAGTCTTTTCTTTTAACAGTTGTAAATTTCAGTTACTGTGCGTGTAAAGAACAATTCATAGTGCTCTCTTCTCTAGTGTGATCTAACAGACACCCGGGAGAAAGACTGATGATTTAGAAACAGAAATAAACTCCAGCAAGATAAAGTACTTTTGTAGAAAAAGGTCTATAGTTTTTCATAAATGAAGTATAATAATGGGAACATTGATCTTCGAGTGAGTTTCCTCGTGTTACTTTAACGACTTAAATATTCCTTTCTACCTCACATTAAGATATCGAATGGCTTCAGAAGTCTTGGAATATAGTACATGAAAACTTTATGGTACTTTACAATATTTCTTATATCTTTAGTGGGGTTAACAATAACAGAGAATAGTACGATATCGGACGTCACTGAGAAGCTGCAGCCGCGGCCGGGAAGATTTTTGGGTGAGACACTCCCGAGCGCTGTCACTGCCTTCCGCCATGTCTTCTCGTACAAAAAACAAATTTTTTTTATATATATATAGCTGCAAGCAGCGATGACGGGCCCAAGCTGCTGGCACTGCCACCCCGGTGCCTTTAGGGTAACTGTGCACGATGGGCAATATGAAGTTAAACCTGGTAAATGTAAAAGAACCATATCAAAGTAGTCTGAATACACCACATTTACTGCATCAGCTGGTACAGCCATCTACTTGTCTGTTGCTTGACTACCAGGTTTTCTGATAGCTGATTAATCACGGTATTTGAATGGCGTAAACACAAATTAATAATAAAATTAAAAGAAATATCTGATCATCTCATGTCATCAGTAAACCGTTGTGTTACCAAGGCAATGACTGACGCATTAGTATTACATTCCAAATGGGTCCATTATCAACCCCACAAGTGGAAAATGAAACCGTACCGGCTGGCCTGGATCGGCACTGAATGGAACAGTTACGCAATGAGAACCGTTCGGCCCGACGGTGGATAAGCGGCTATGCATTAACCTTACTGTGTGTTCACACCAGAAGCGAATGAAGCGTCAAATTCGCACCTGCCGCGTCTAGTTATACGCTTGAACACTTTGAATCCATTCGCGCGTCAAGAGCAAAATTGACGCGCGTAAAAAACAAAAGTTTGAAGCGAAATTTACACGCGTCGGAGGCGAAATCCATTGAAATCCGGAGGCGAAACCCATTGGCGGCCATCTTTTTACAAGATGGCTGATGTTGATCGAGCATTCATCGAGAGAGTCACCGCTCTGTATTTGCTCTGGAGAGCAGAACAGTGGCGTAGGGATCATCGTCACCGTATTTGGATCCACCAGACCCTTCGGAGGCGAACCCAGTTTGGCGAGTTTCACCATTTGCTCCAGGAGCTGCGCCTGGATGACGGCTGCTTTCAGCGGTACTTCCGCCTGTCCCGCGCCCAATTTGATGACCTGTTGTCCCGCATCGGAGCAAGGATCACCCTCGCCCTTAATTTGTAATTTATTTTTGTTTTGATGATAAATGGAGCCAGCCTACTACAAAAGTGATTAAACTGTCCTGTGAGAATTTTTTTTTAATTTTTTTATTCTCACACAACACTGTCCAGACACGAACTATGTTCTTGCACTAAAGTATGTTGGTTGTCTTTATATGAAACGTTATTATTATTCTAATGTAATCTACATTAGATATGGAATAAATAGCATTCAATACAAAATGAATGTCTCATATATTAAAATAAATTTTTTATGTGATAAAATATTTACTTCACCACGTGACCGCAGCAAGCAGGCTCCTGATTGGTTAACGCGGTGCGAACTGACGCAGAAGTTCAGATTTTTCAACTCGGGCGGCAGACGCGAATTCGCGTCAAACAAAAAGCACTAAATAAAATCATTCGCGCGAACGAGTCGTCTTTGCGTCTACCGCACCACGCTCTACGCCTCATTCGCGCCGCAGGAATTTTACGCGTGTAATGCGTTTTTCCATTGACTTAACATTGAAATCACTCGCGCCAGATGCTCTATTCTCCTCCCAAACAGAATTATGCCAGCATGCGGAAGTTTAGGAACCCCACAATCCACACGTGAGCGAGCAGAAGAGCGCGTTCAGCAGAAGATTTAGCTGCATTTCATTGGCATCATGACAGATGTGGACTCGAATATGATAAAAATCCATAGAAATAGTGGATTTGATTTATATTCTTTTTTGCAGAGATGTATTTTAGTGACTTTAAATGCACTGTACAGAGATTGCAATCCGACTGTTCAAGACACAGGAAGCGATCTCCTTACTGTTCTATACTGTGTATGCGCAAAATAGCTGTTCTAATGTTTACATGGTAAAGAAACACTGAGGGAATAAGGAAAACCTTTTCTATGAGAAAAAGACTTCAACATGGTACTACACCCTTAAGCACAGATTGATGTAACCATGACTCTTCAGAGAGGCAGAATATGAACTAGAGCGCTATCTAATTCGTTGTCAGCCCACCTAGTCTGTGCAGTGGCACTGTGGCATAACAGGTGTCTAATAGCTTTGTGTTAGCTGGTCCAGTGTGTGGCCCAGCATTACTGGGATTCCTGTACTGTTGTTTCTGTAGTGGTGAGGTCGAAGCTGAGAGAGAGAGAGAAGTCTTGGAATGTGATGTGAGAGGTTTAGAGCTGCAGCAGAGATTTAGTGTCTATAAACGAAAGATTATATATAATAAATGCATATTTTATATGCATGCTGTATACCTTGTGCTTTTATTCATTCCACTGACCTGCATCTTGCGTTTTTTAACAGCAAAAAGGCATTCTATGTGAACCGGCCTTAAAGGGATAGTTCACCCAAAAATGAAAATTCTGTCGGTATTTACTCACCCTCATGTTGTTCCAACCCCGTAAGACCTTCGTTCATCTTCGGAACACGAATTGAGATATTTTTGATGAAATCTGAGAGCTGGATCACTCCTCCATAGGCTTCTTCAGGGATTGAAACTTGCCAGCCCCGAAAAGTCATTAAAGACATTGTTAAAATAGTCCAAGTGACTACAGTGGCTCAATCTTAAGTTTATCAAGCGACGAGAATACTTTTTGTGCGCAAAAACAAACAAAAATAATGACTTTTTCAACTATTCATTTCCTTCTCTGTTGGCCTCTAGTCAGTTAACGTAGTGTGATCGCATAGAGCTACGTCACACGTAGGCTCACTATTGGCCGACGCTGGTCATGTGTGTGATGCGTGTGACGTACAACAACAGAAGCTTACGCTATTACTCTAGTGAACTGACTCGAGGCCCACAGAGAAGGAAATGAATAGTTGAAATAAAGTCGTTATTTTTGTTTTTTTTGCGCACGAAGTATTCTCGTCGTTTGATAAACTTAAGATTGAGCCACTGTAGTCACTTGGACTATTTTAACGATGTCTTTAATGACTTTTCGGGGCTGGCAAGTTTCAATCCCTGAAGAAGCCTATGGACTAGTATGGAGGAGTGATCCAGCTCTCAGATTTAATCAAAAATATCTTAATTCGTGTTCCGAAGATGAACGAAGGTCTTACGGGGTTGTAACAACATGAGGGTGAGTAAATACTGACAGAATTTTCATTTTTGGGTGAACTAACCCTTTAACACATGCGTTTTATTTCTCAACTGTTTACATTCACTTTTTACGAGGATACTTGCCAATATAGGCATTTTCGACATCATTTTGTGTAAATATGTCCTTTCAAACACAAGAACAAGGGAAAGGGGACTCAATTCAGTATTTGCACGCTGTCTGTTGGCTTTCTGGGTGCACTCTCGAATGTGTGTGGCGCACACACAACTTCTCAAGCAGCGTATAAGCAGCAGAGAATAGCCTACCTAATTGAGTTATCTTTTCTTCTTGCACTTGAATATTTAAATTGGCGAAGCTTAAAAACGTGTGAAAATGATAAACTTTAATGACAATGCAGCAAGTGACACTTCCATCTACTTTCCTGAGCGTAGTTCACGCTGGCCCTGGGCCATCAAACAATCCTTATTGTCAAACCCTGGGTCTCATTATCTGGATTTTGGTGTTTTATTAAGGGGAGTTTTAAATATGAGCTGTGCGGTGGCCTTGGTTCCCCATCATTAACTGAGGGGGAAGTAAGTGAGCAATTCAGTCGTTTAAAAGAATGTGGTGTAAAGGTCATACCCAGCAGAGTTAGCAGTAATACATTTGTCATCACTATATCTTGCTTTGTGTCAGAGCTCAGGGCCCGTATTCATAAAGATTCTAAGAATCCTCTCAGAAAACTCTTAATTTAGCTTAAAATCTTTTACGTAGGAGTCTTAGCTTAAGAGCGATTCGGGACCGATCTGAGAGCAACTCTGAGTAAGGAAAAGACAAAAACTTTTATCTTAGTGAGGAGACGGGGCTGACCCCGTTGCTATGTATGACACAATCTTTTGAAGACTGTGATTGGTTGGTTGTCCAAGAAGGGAAAAAAAAGAGTGATTTTAAGTATAGGGTCTATTCTAAGCCTTCACTTTGAAATTACATGCGTAATTTTTCCTATTTGACCATTCTCATACACACACACATTATATATGTGTATATAAATCCTTTTTTTAAATTTACCATACTGTTAATTTCCTATAAGGTATTTAATTGGATTAGAATGATAAAAATTGTTCCATTGTCTATTTAAGTGGTGGTTTGAATGTTGGTTTTAATGTAGCAAACATGGAATAAAAAAACAAGAAGGACAAGAAAGCTCAACTGGACAGAGGAACAGTGTTTACTGTGAGCCCAGTTAGTGGATGAACACAAGGCCATCCTTAAAGGAAAATCAGGCCGGGTGTCACAGCACAGAAGCAGACGTGGGAGCTTATAGCGGTTAATAATAAATTATTTACGGTTCATTCCCCCTGCTTGTGCGGAAGCCTGCTATATTCATAAATGCATTTTTTTGAGCCTGCAATGTGGGAATGTCCAGTGGAAACTAAATGAACTGCGACACAATAAGAGGTTCTGAAAGTGCTGTAATTGTTTGTGATCACTGCTTACAGAAGGTTGTGACAGACCCAAATCATCACTGCTGCATTGATGCATTTTCCCAGCTGCCAAATATCTTAATGTACAGTAGTGATTTAATTTCTGGCACTATGCCATTCCTGCGCTGTGTCGGAGATGTTATTGTGTCTCTAATAAAATCGGTCACAAACATGATCCCTGCACGATCTAATCTATAGTGTCTTATTAACTCACTGTCATCTATTGTCTGCAATGCATTTCTTCTCCCTCTTCGTCTTTCTGCCATTTTCCCCTCTGCTAAAAAAACTCTTAAGCCTCTTAAAAGTCCTCGTCCATGCTCCTAACAATTTTGACCTTAAGACCTCTTTTAAGGGTTAAGATACTTTCTGAATTACTTTTTTCTTTACTAGGATTTTTTCTTTAATTTTAAGAGTAAACGCCCACATTTCTAAGAATTTTCTTAGAATTTTGTCACTAGGAGCTACTCTTTGCATTAAGATTCTTTATGAATACGGGCCCAGGTGTTCTTTTCAAAGAGCTCTGCTGCTTTTAGACTACACAGCAGCATCTGAATCAGTAGTTCAGTTTTGCTGACATGCACATTATTCCACAGATATGCTGCGTATTTCCCATCTGACCAGCCTGTGTCTGTTATTCCATGTACACTAATACTTACAGATCAGAAAATGTTGTGCTGCCATGGCTGTTTAATAGCCATTTCAGATCGATCACTGTCAGCTCAAACTCACTTTGGGACCAAGAAAATAAATTGTGGCAGCATACAAAATTCACCTCTTATAAGGTCTTCATTTGAACTTGACTTGATGTATGTGCTCCTGTTCTGCAGACCAGTTGTGTCTCTGCCTCTTCAGCACTTCCTGTGCAAACTGAGCCCAAGGAGGCTGTAAAGAAGGTGCTTCTTCAGACATGCAGGAGGCTCATACAACTCAAAGCCCATAAACTCTTGAAAAGGAAAGCAGTATGATGTGAAGCCTCCTGTAATGCATCGTTCTAATTATCAAGTTCAAGTCTTGGAGAGTCAAGCGTGTTAGGATGAGCTTGTAACATTGGTGGAGATGTCGCACATGGTTGTATCCCAGTGTGTTTTATTTATGACAGTTTTCCCATGGACTACTTCATGCATCATAACTTCACTCTGCTCAGCACTGCTTTTAATAATTTAGTGATACCATAGTGAAGAATGGAGGAACAAGAAGACTAAAATAATCCACTGTTACTTTGTAAACCTGCATTTGTTTTTTTGAGAGGACCTAAAGGAATTTTTACCCGCCTTCATGTCATTCCAAAACATTCTTGTGTGGAACATAAATGAGGATGTTTTGAGATATGTCTAACTGTTTTTGTGCACACATTGGAAGACAATGGGCTCCAATGTTGTTTGTTTTCCAACATTGTTTAAAATATCTTATGATGTTTCACTAAACAAAGTTCGGGAGGCGCACGTTCAAATAATCAATCCAGTTAACTTTTCATCAACAATCATCATGCCTATCCCATCAGCATGGGAGGACGCATATAGGCACTCAGTCGACTCAAGGACTCGATTCCTTGACAGTTTTTCAGCATCCCTCCACCACCCCGACACCTCACTCTCGACTTGTTCCTTCCGCATCCAGGAATACGGGGGGAGTACTCTGGGTTCGGGCAAAATACTGAGCCCGGAGCCCTCTCCTCGGACAGCACGCCAAATATGCATACCATTTATTCTGGTTTATTTGTAAGTGTGAACTTGTGAATTGTGTTCTGCAGAAGTCATACAGTTTTGGAATGACATGAGGGTGAGTAACAGAATGTTTTTTTTTTTTGTTGCAACATGCTATACCTTTACTACTTTACTACTAAGTGTTTCACTGTCTGTAACTTCTATAGTCATGTCTGTACTCTGTTCTTTTACCATATTCTGTCTTCTCCTCTGCAACATTTAGCCCTGCTCTATGAAAGTTTTGTTGGCCTGGTTTTGCGCTCTGTTCTGCTGATAATATTGACAACATTACATGTGGTGTCTTATTCTTCGCATCCATGTTTGTGGTCTGCTGGTTCTTTTCGTGTTCTGAGTCTTTAGACATACTGTCAGTGTGTGCGTGTGTGTCTTGGGTCTTTTGTGTATGTTCCTGTATGGAAGTTTGTGCAATTAGTTTGTGGCTTTCTGTCTACCCAGTCAGCAATCCTCTTGTTATAAGCAGCTGTCTGAAGTGGTTTTTGGCTGTGGCCTCAGCTCTTTGAGATCTCACTCAAAACACTGGGCCTCACTCCAGACCCCCCACACTAGACCCCAGGTTTGAGTTCAACAGTAGCCAGGCCCCCAGGCCAAAAACTCTGCTACAGACCCTCAGTCTACTGCTGCCAAATTTCTAGCTGTTTTCTCAATGCTTAGATTGTGTATTTGTGTGTGAATTAATGAGCATGAAATCGCCAAGAGAAAGTGAAGGATTGTGGATGTGTGTTACAGGATTATTAAGCTTTCTGAGGGTGGCCTTGGCATTCAGGGTCAAGCTTGTGGATTTGCCATGGATATGCGTATGATGTGACCAGTCAAAGCAATTCAGCAGGTGATTTCTTACGGTGATTTTGACTCTTGCATCACTTCTAGTGTTGTCAAAAGACTCGGTACTTCGGTACCAAGTCGGTACTAAAAACATTAAACTGTTACGGTACCAGCTTTTCTTAAGTACCGATGCGGTGGCTCTGAATCCACTTTTAAAATGAAATATGAATGCAGTTTTAGATTAAATAAAACACGTTTTATCTCCTGTATAGTTTGGTGACACTACAATAAGATGCCATTCATTAACATAAATGCGTTATCTAAGATCAACACATTGAGTGAACAATATATTTTTACAACATTAATTAGGCTTAATGTTTGTGAATGTTATTTAATACAAACACTTGATTGTTCATGTTTGTTCACTTCCTTCATTGGGCATTAAGTAATGTTAAGATAAAACTTTTGATTTTAAAAATGTACATTAGAATTAGTACATTTTTAAATTAACCCCAAGGAGAATAATTGCTACAGTATAACTATTGTTTACTGTTAGGTCATTTTATCTTGTAAAGTGTTTTTAATACAGATGTACAGTTTCCATCTTTGTAACCTTGATATACACTTTAATATATGTAATCTAAATTAAGCTTTGGTACCGAGAACCGTGGATTTTTACTGGTATTGGTACTGAATACTGAAATTTTGGTACCGGGACAACACTAATCACTTTATTTTAAATCATTTTTATTTTAAATTATTTGTGTAATAATTGCGCAAATTAAGAAATCCCACACAAGTTGATCCTCCCACTGTGAGATTTTGCAGTATTAAGGTGCAGTCAAATCATTCAGTTTATTTTAATGGTAAATGCTATTAGCAAAGGTTCAAGTTTTCACATGAATTGACCAACAGAAAGCTACTCGGTTTGAAAGTGACTTCTGCGTAAGCTGTGCTTCACGCATTGATCCATTTGAAAATGAACCGTTTTGGCCAATAGAAATTTGCCAAAATTTCCCTAATCTGCTCTAAAGCAGATGGATTAACTAATTAAGCAAATAAACCAAAGTTAGTTTATCTAATTTGATGAGCTTTATTTTTGCGTTCTAATTTAATAATAAAAGGTGACAAGCAACACAAATGCTTCAGATGAGCTTGGAGTTGTATCCAAAAGGTGTTGAGAGCCAAAATGTCTCATCAAGACCACAAATACACCACAGTTTATATTTTCCAGATTCTTTGAGTAAGTTATCATCTGGTCTGAACTCTGAACCATTTTCCACCTTCCCTTCCAAAAATATAAAGAAGAGTAATGCTTTATTTATGTGATATTTGAGCTTCCTTCAGAACTGGGATCACAAATGGCTCCTCTCTGCTCCGAGAAGAAGCTGCAAATATTGAGCCACAGCGTAATTTGAAACTAGCTTTATCCCTCCGCCCAGTTTTTAGATGCCGTTTATGGCTTGTTGGCTGAAAACGTCCACAAATCCATAATGTCTCCAGAGTCTCTGGTTAACAGGTGTGCCATATTAATGACAGCGTCGTGTGCTAATCTAGATTTAGATATTTCTAGAGTCTATAGATTTAGATATTCTTATAATAATTACTGTAGTACTTGCAGAGCTTGAGCGACATCAGTACAATGAAACGGATGCATAGGAAGAACGTCCTCTCCAGTCTTAGACTGTTTTTAAGTCTTAAGTCATCTTAAGGAATCTGACACAGAGGCTGTTTCAAAAGGTAGGCAATATAGTTATACTGCTTTCTAAGAGACCCCTAGTTATAAAGAAAAGATGCATCTTTATCAATTTTAACTGTATGTAGCCTTTGCTGAGAATGTCATCCCAATATGCACTACAAGCTCAGTGAAAAAATGCATCATATAGATGCTATAGTTATGACTTTATTGATATTTCTTGGTACTGATGCTGATAATATCTAATAAAAATGCACAATTTTATACCATTTTATTTTTACCCAGTATTTCCTGTGCACTCTTTATGCTTATCAGTTATATGCTTTCTAGAGATATGAATATTCTCTTCCCTCATGATTTAAATCAATTACAATTCAGAGGGTAACTGTTCTTGATGCGTAACAAATCACAATGCATATTTCCTCCAATTATTTTATTAATAATAATTATATTGATAAACACAATCAATTCTTATTATGCTTTAATGCATAATTGTTCACATCAGCATTGCAATGCATTGTTAAACCAAATGTATTCCTCTGTACTAATACTAAGTATCACTTTGTTAGCTTAGCTACATGCTGATGACAAACATTATTGAAATCAATTGTAGGTTTATTTTTCCTGTGCACTTTGAATGCAGACTGGTATTTACATGGAACACAGAGTAGCTGCCTTGGTAGAGTGTTCCAAATTGGCCCCTTATTAGGTTCCAATTCAGTTGGGATGCTGCTTTAGAAACTGTTTATACAGTTGACAACAGTGCATCTCACTAGGTCCTTCCTTAGTATAAATCATACTTTAAACCCTTTATGCACACATTGGCAATAGAATCACCATTGGCTAGTAATTTTTAGTTTACTCTCAGTCTCCAGACTTTTTATGCTCACAGAAACATGCATTCCAAATAAGCTCTTCACAAAATTACACAGATTTTCTTGAAGATATATATGATACCATTCGAAAGCATCAGATAATCTAGCATTTTATGATAGAACTTAAGTGATTAGAACTAAAATGTGGCAACTATGTGTAAATGGAATGCATGAATGCATGTTTGTCCTATTAAACTGAATTTTAGAGCAGGGGTCTCAAACTCAACTTAACTGGGGGCCGCTGGAGGTAGAGTCTGGGTCAGGCTGGGCCGCATCAAGTATTCCACAAAAAATATTATTCAAGTATTCCAAAAAAGGAGCACAACTGATCCAATCTTCTCAATCTTTATTATTAACGTTTCTTCTGAATAGAAGAATTCCTTTTTGTACATGATTGGTTCTTCATGAGCTGTCCTTCTGACAGTTGAAGTTCATTTTACAAACTTTCTTTGTCTTTTCCTTATACACAACATCTTTGTGATACTTCATTTTACAAACATTATTTTTCTTTTTCTTATAACACATCTTTATGATACTTGTAAAAAGAAAATAAAAAGGACATGAGCAAATATAACACATTAATATGATATTGAATGTTTTTTTGGAAGGCACATTTCTTTTTATTATACTTAGAAAAACAATTATTGCTTTTGAAATACAAATATTTGCAGTCATGTCTGCCAGTCTTATTGAATTCTTTCTACACATGTATAGTGTCTCAGGCAAATTACTGACTTTGCACAAATCAAAGCAAACCTTCTTATCAACCTGTTGGACACATTTTACAAGCTCAACATGATTATTCTCACATTGTTTTAGAGCAGGGGTCTCCAACACGCCGCTCGCGAGCTACAAGTAGCTCGTGGCCTGATTGGTGGTACACATATCGCGCTCACATATTTTGCGCGCTCAAGTTCGTCATTTCAAATGTAGGCGCGCGGCAAGCGCGCTCATAATTGAAGCGACGCGCTCATTTTTTCCAGGCGCAGTATGTTTGTACTTCGCGGTTGTCTATGACAACTATTGACAACAAACCCACTGTAAGCTGTCACGAGACTTTCTATGGTAGCCCATAAGGGATACAAAAAATAATAAAAAAAAAAACACGGCACACGCAACGACGGGCCGCACTAACATTAAACTTTAATGTCAAGTAGGGGGCCACAAAATATCACCCCGCGGGCCTCGAGTTTGAGACCGCTGATTTAGAGAATTATGGGCTGGTGGTGAGGCTTAGAGCATTATTATTAAATGATTAGACTAACAATAATACAAATTAAATATTACTACTAATAATGACATAGGCTAAACAGTCTTAAGTTCCGACTGGCTGCTTAATAATAATCATTTTGTCTGAAACTGATTTGCTGAATCTTAGGATAAAGTTTTTTTTTGTGCCCCCCAATCTGATCCAAGTCATTTGAAATTGAGTGTGCTGATACTGAGCCCTGGTCCAAAACTGTTTTTTCCTAGTGCTAGGTGCACACTTCAAGTACATTAAAGTCATAAAAAGGGGTGTGTGGCAAGGCTAAGGGATAGTGTACAATCAGCAGTAAGGTAGTGATGCTCTGACCCGAGAGTGATTTTGATTCCGATCAATCAAATAAAAATGTTTTTATTTAAATGCCTTATAAACTGACTGAATGCCTGGGATCATTATTTTGTGCAAGGCATCCGGCTTGACTTAAACATTACTTTCCTAACTTTGTAAAACAAAATGTAGTGAATTATTTATTAAATAATTGTGCACCAGTGTAACAACTGTAAATAAACCAATAGCTTCACTAGCTTGGTAGACACTCAAAATAAACTCATTCATGACTTTGACATCTATGACTCATACATTCATGAAAAAGTAAATCAAATAGGGCTGTTTTCGACTAAGGATTTTCATAGTCGAATCTGATTCGTTAGATTTTGCCGTAGTCGACTGATAGTCGAACCTTTTTTTTTTTTATTTTTTTTTAGCAGCTAGACGTTCGGTTGAATAACTGTTCGTCTGTTATAGGACAACTCGCTCTACGTTTATTTAAAATGAACAGCAAGACAACTAGAAGTGAATGTGCTTTCCATTAAATGAATCCTTAACAAAAAAAAAAAAAAAAACGTTGCAATGAACGTGCTTTGTTTTAAATAAATCACACACAGTAAACAACCTTAACAAAAAAACTTTGCAATGAACTTTGCAATTTAGACGCGCAAACTGCGTGCCGGTGCGGTGAGACGTACATGCTCGAGCAGATTCGGCTTGAAGTCGTTCATCCTCGGATGCGGCGTCGCGCGCGCTGTTACAAAAAAAGCCGTGCACACAGCCAAGCGAAATGGGGTCTTGCCGGTCTTGCGCACCCAACGCGTCATTTTTTGCCGCGCGCACCTTCGCTCTTGTGCGGACGCGTCTGGTATAAACAAGGCTTTACTCCGTGTCAGCGCGCGCTCTGATCGGTGAAGGTGCACAGACCTCTCCCGAATCATCTCCAGCACTCAGCCTCCGAAGCACCACTAACTCCGCCTCCGTTTCCCTCGTAAGATGATATTAGTATTTAAACATTCTCTATGATAAAAAATGTTTGTAAAAAATATTTTAATAGCACGGTTTTGGCGGTTATAGAGTTCTAATGACGGTGATCAACTATAACCGTCGGTCTCACGTTATATAATAACCGTCACACCCCTATTGGTTACATAACACTTCCCTACTATTCGACTATGAGGTTCATAGTCGAATCAGACCTCTCCGAATCGAATCGTCGAATCCTCGACTATTGGAAGTCAGCCCTAAAATCTAATTTTTATATATATATATATATATATATATATATATATATATATATATATAATAAAATTAAAAGACAATTTCTTTTAAGTGTTTAGTGCAGCTTTTTAATGAGGCAGCAACATATGATGGATAGGACAGAACAAGAAAGGCAATTAATAATATTTCATTGTGCAAAAGTATTAAAATATGAAAGGTTCCGATACGGAGCGGCACAAAGCGTTATGTGCATGCAGTGCACAGAATGCTTCCCTTTAAGCAACATGGAGTCACAGTGTGCAGCACTCCACAATTGTAAAGTTCAAAGCGCAAAGGGAAGAGTTATTAATGCGTAGTGTTGTATCTATGCAATAGTTTGAGCCTTTTCTTGTAACGGTTTTAAAGGGCACCTATTATGCAAAATTCACTTTTACATGGCATTTGCACATAAATGTGTGTTGGCAGTGTGTACACAACCACCCTATAATGATAAAAATCCACCCAGTGCTTTTTTTTTTGTTTGTTTTTTAATCCCCATAAATCATAAGCACTGTCTCAGAACAAGCCGTTCTCAGATTCGGGGCAATGTGACGTACTTTTGCTCAAGCCCCGCCCATGACTGTTGACTGACACTGCAGTTTTAGCGTAGACCCGCCCTGAGTGAGCTAAACGCAGTCCGCCATTGTTTCGACACCGGGTCAGCTGTAGATAAGAGTGTCTCGTAAACGATTTGAGGTGTTTTGTTTTTGGATGTAAGAATGAACATAGCTATCTTCATTTAATATCGTTGTTACTCAAGGATGGATCTGAACCAACTGTTCGTGATCCAGCTTACAGTCTCCAGCGATAGGCCTAACGTTACTGCGGGTTTCCATTTACAGATTTGAGCAAAAAATAAAAAATACGTTTTAAAAAAATAAATGCATTTATTTTCTTTCTAAATGTCAACAAAAAAACTATTGCGAACTGACGGCGTTTCCATTAACTGATGTTATGCGACTAAAACGTAATTTTTTTCCTCTCACGATAAGTCATTCCAAAAATCATGGCGACGGATGTTGGTAGGTTTACGTATATCCCAGCCACTGCACTGGCCATTATTATTAATCGAAGGAGACGTATGTGTGTTATCCAAGCATTAATGGTAAGGAAAGACTCTTATAATTGGAGCGGCACAAATGAGGTGTTTCTGGGTGTTTCTCCCTCATATCTGCTTCGAGGTCTTGATTGTGGCATTTCTTTGAAGTTTAGAATCCAGTATTCATGTAATTCTTTTGTCTTTTATGAATTTAATGAAGAACGCTCTCGTATTCTGTCCAAACATCGCATCATCTACGTCTGGTGACCTGTAAATGCGCAAAACCTGTTTCCATTGCAGTTTTGCGAAATATTTATTTTTTGAATTGGCTGAAAAACCACCTCATGCGAGCGTAAAAACATTTTTGCGATGAAATGGGGAGTTTTTTGTGAAATTGACGTGTTTCAATTGGGCGTATTTTCAATTCGCAATTTCAGTTTGCCCAATTTGAAGGGTAATGGAAACGCGGAAATGAAAGTGAGACCGTGCACTTTGACAGCTCATCGAGTTGTTTTACGGATCTAAAGTTTTCCAGTTTATCGGGTCTGTCCACTACAGCAGGCTTGTATTAATAGTGGATAAAAGCAGATGACAAAAGCATATATTCTCAGGTCGAAATGAACACCGCTACTGAGAGTTTCTGTTTTGATATTATCATTCTGTGAGATGATTGTCTTGACTGAGCAGCAGCAGCTCATTTGCATTTAAAGGGACACACACTAAAACGGCATGTTTTTCTGAGGTCCAAAAAGTGACAATTTAAACATGCTGTAAATTATCTTTTGGGTATTTTGAGCTAAAACTTCACATGCACACTCTGAGGACATCAGAGACTTATTTTTATCTTGTGAAAAGAGGCATAATAGGTGCCCTTTAAATTTAAGTTACAATGCGCGTGAAAAACAATTCATAGTGCTCTCTACTCCAGTGTTGTGATCTAAAAGACACCCAGTAGCAAGTGACATGATTTTATGTAAAACCATATAGAGTATATAGACCTTTATCTACAGATGAAGTATAATAATATAAATGTTGAATGATCTTGCAGAGAGTTTTACCATGCTGAATGTCGTAACTTAACGTGACGCATTGTTTGAATGCTGGATGGAGAATGACTGACAGCACAGTTGAGGGAAGAGATTACGTGAACTTGAATTTAACAACTTCAATATTTATCTGTATCACATTAAACTATGGAATGGCTTCAGAGCATTTGGAATATAGTGAATGAAAACTTTATGGTGCTTTTATAATGTTTTTGCGGGGCTACACAATAACAAAATAGTATAAGCACAATGCCGGATTTGGACCGGTCTCGTCTGACCGATACCCGATCCGGCAAAAGTGTCAGTATCGGAACAGATACTGAGTATTGGATCGGCGCATCCCTACAGTAGGTATGTGAATTGCCAATAGTCATGATACGATACGTATACCAATATATATCACAATACGGGTCTGCACTAAATTCACCACAGCAGAATTTAGTATGATAGCTGTTTATTAATCACTGCATACTATAGGTTTCATGTTTATATTGGGGACTCCCCACCAGGTACAATATTCTGACTATTATTTTTGTGCTCAAAAACCAGAAGAAAACAATGTACTTATTCTAATATATTAATAAAATAATTTTAACACATTTTAATCAGTTTATACAAATGAACACTCTACATTTAAGAACAATTATTGAAAATTTAGAAGCGTTGTTAACTAATGTGCTTGCTTTATTTTTGCCCAGCCGATTTGTCGATCTATCTGAATTTGACCAATCAGGAGCTGAGAAAATCCACAGAAGAAAGACGAAAATGGTGTGGACTACTAGAAACACTGCGTCAATTAATGTTTTTATGATGACTTTGTGAAAGGTTAACTAAACAGCATCTGCCGTGTTCCTGCTGGCCAGTATTTGGCATATTTCATTCTGTAACATACAGATCTGTATTATGCTATTGTTTTTGATAGTGTTATACATTTCTTACAAATTCTTACACGTCACGATGATCATTGCGTTTGTATCTTCCTAACAGCAATTACAGTTTGTCTACAGCCTAATCTTTTTTTTATTAATGCCGACAGAACAATGTTGCCAGATATTGCTACGAAAAACAAGCAAAAACAAAGAAATTATAAAAATCCGAAATAAGTTCAAAGCTTGTGTTTTGGAAATAACACAAGCTTTAATATATCACGAACCACTTTAATAACTTCCTAAACTGTGACATTAATCCAAAAAACAAGTCCAGAATTAATACTACTGTCACCTTTCCATTATGTGGATCTGGCATAACGGGATCTGGCACCCGCGCCCTCACTCACAACGCACTCAAGCTCACTCAAGCCCCGTTCACTGCGCTAGCTTCTCGCAGCAAAATGAATTGCAAACACTCACATGATGAGGTGGCTTAAATGGCTAATTAATCATTCAGAGAGCTTGAAATTTTATTTTTGAATGTGTAGCCTACCTTAACTAAGTTTTTTAACTCATTCACACACACACATATATCACACAAGGGTGACCGGACGTCCGTTTCCCGGTGCTGAAAACGAGCCTATATATGTAGCAAAATAATCACGGCTTGTATCAATATTTTATATGCAGTTATGAGAGAGTTTTTGGCGCGGAACTTCGTGCGATTTCTTCGGAATTCAGCAGGTCGTAAAATCGTGTCGTATATCACTGCCTCCGTACGATTTTCGGATAAACTCACTCGTAAAGTGTGCGTGGACATACGATCTTCCGACCGTCAGAATTCGCACCGTGTACGCCCACCTTAAGTCGCAGACGCTTAACACACAATCATCTTCGATAAAAGTAAAGAAACAAAATGATCTTACCAGCGCGTTCTCTCTTATTGCGGTCTTTGATTTTGAAATGAGCTGATGATCAATAAAATGCAGCTATTACTGTTGCTTTCGGTGAGGTGAACTCCGTTAAATCTGCATATAGCGCGTTGTTTGAAGATCGGATTTATATCCGTTTTGCGAAAACATATTTATGTGACCAGGTGTAAATGGAATCGTTTTGATAAATCAGATCAGTAAAAACGCATGAAGTGACCCGGTGTAAACGGCCCCATTATTAGCTGTCTGTCAGCATCTATAATTTTCTGTTAATTAATTGCAAATTGGCATGTTGCAAAGCAGTCCCATCTCTTGTGTTTTTATGAATGACGTCAGTGACTAGTCGACGTCGACTCGACTTTGATGTCATAAAAGTCGACTTCAAAAAATCTGAAGTCGTATAACCCCTAGTGTCCACACAGCAACACAGACACTTCTCAACGCTGCCCTGCAATTTTTATGAATAAAATGGCTTCGCCACTGAAGAGCTACACTATCTTTCTCAGCAAGGAGTTGGTAATGTAGAAAACTCAGAAGCGAAGACCAGGAGACTTGGTTGTATCTTCAGCAGGATTCTTTGAGAACACGAGCTGTCTGTAGCTGCAGTCTTCAAGTCTAACTAAGGCAGTGTACATTGTAGTTTATATAGATTTTAGTGGGCAGTGCTTAGATATGGAGACAAAGCACCTTGGTGATGACCTTAAACAAGGCATGCAAATGAAGTATCCAGGTTTAGGAACCCACCCTAGACCCTAGAGTGTTATCAATCCTAATCCAATCAGCATAACTATTCAACGACTGGGACAGGGGCTCCAAGAACCATTAAAGACAAAGGGTGAGAGTCTCTGTAATTTGACTCATTTAACTTGCAATAGAGAACAGGACTGGCAGGAACCCCCTGCTGGAAACTTTGCTTAACAGCTGATATCATCATCATAACCTTAAATGCTAAATTCAATGTACTCTACCTTAGTTTTTCATGTTATGTAAGGACATCAGATCAGCAGATCTTAAACAGATTCTTAAATGTATAATCCCACAGTAACATCACCGTTTTTGAAACAATGGCCGGCCTATGTACACAGACTTGATGTATTACACTTCTCTGTGAATAAAATATCGAACTGGAGCTCGCTAAACTACAAGCATACCGGTGTGCTTTTATCCACAGGGTAGACAGAGCGTGTACACATGGTTGCCAGGTTGAGAAAAATAAGTAAGACCCTTAGCAGATATTTCTGTATTGTGCGTGTGAAGCTCTGATTGGGGTATTGCGTCCCTTGATATAGGCAACCCCTGTTATGTTCCTCTGCGGGCAAGATTAAACTTTGTTGTAGCCTATATATTATTTTCTATTCATTAATTTCAGCTACTTTCCACTCCATTTTAAATGTGCTGCGGAAACAATATAGAAGCAGCTCGTAGTATCGACAAGTCGTATGTGACGATACATTGTCGTATCAATCTATTGAACACCGCCCTAGTCATCAGATTATGCAAAAGAAACCTCTGCAGGGTGATAAAACACCTCACTGTGAAATTGTCCAGCTTATTATGGTGCTGCCACAAGTAAATAATTGAACGCAAAATATTAATTCGGCATATTTTATTACCTCAAGATGCTGTTGTTGTCATGCTATAATAGACCATTTGGGTGAGCAATTATTAATGACTGCAATTTCTTTTTTGGGTGAACTAACCCTTTAAGGCCAAATGATTTTCGTGATGCAGAGGGAATCCCAGAATCCACAATCCAGTAGTGAAAATGGAATTTCCAGTATAATGCAGATGTCACGTAAAATGCACAAATTGATGGATGAAGGAATAAATCGAAAGTAGAGCTGTACAATAAATAAAATCGCGACATGACAATATTAAAGGTCAAAAAGATATAACTGGCTTGATCTTTGTGTCTCTGTGAATGAGTGGCACCGTTTCGTCTTCTACATGGTCAAGTATGCGTCATGCTCATGGTGTTTTCAGGATCTGCCATCTCACAATATGAGGATGTGAACACATGAACATATCCAGAGCTGCTCTGAGAAAAAGCTTAGTTTTTATTTTTAAAATTATTAATGTATTCATTAATTACTATATATTCATTTTAATAATATATTTATATATAATCATTAAAAATCTGAATAAAATGCATTTAATTGGACTCTTGAAATATTCTTAAAATTATTAATGATATTTAATCCATAATCAATTATTACATTTAATATTAATTCAAACAAATGTGTGTTAAAACATTTGTTAAACCAAAAAACCTGTTTCCCTTAATTTAACGGTCATTTTAACTGATGATGATGATGATGATGATGATGATGATAATAATAATATTTGGTTTAATACCATATACTGTGAAACCATGATATATTCTGAGAATATTATCATACCGTGAAAATATCATACAGTTACAACCCTAACCCCAAAATGGTATAAACAGCACCTATTAACGAGAACTAAGACTGTCAACATTCACACATAGTTTGGCTCTCAGTAGGAAGATCAAAGACTGGCAGAACCCCCTCACTGAAAACTCTATTTAATAGTCAGTTGCAATCATTTTCACCTTGAACACCAAATGCATTGATTTTAAACTAATTCTTAAATTTGTAATCCCACACCTGGCATGTTTTGGATATTGCTGATGTAAGCATGGGACGAGCATTCAGCTGCTTATCACTTCCTGGTAAGCACCTTACTAACTGATCCCACTAATTCCACTCCTGCTCTTAGAGATCACAGAGCTAATTGGATCAGTCTGTACAGACTTGGAATAGTCTTTGGCAGGTATTTAAGTTTCTTTTTGTGACTCTTCCAGGATTTTTCCAGATCATAAAACACTCAGCCACTCAGATCAATGGATTAAGGCATTACAAACTGTCCGGACATGATCTTTTATTTTGTAAACTGTTTTTGATTTTTCTTGTCATGGTAAACTTTACACTTCATATTCTGGCTGAGTTGAGGGTTGTAATTCTTTGGTTTATGACCTAATGAGATAATAAGCTAAACAGTGATTTTACATTTTCACTTCAGATGGAATGTTGGCAATCTTAAGGATTCTAAGTTTACCTGCTTTAGCTAAATGAATCTTTCAGCTGATTGTGTAACCAGGTAACCCTGGTTTGTGAAGGTCAAGGGAACGACCTGGCAGGGTTTCCCCAGTTGGATATCCGTTCACGGGTTAATCTCATCAGGCCTTTCATGCAGCATGAAAGTCATTAATACATGCAGGCACACAAACACAGGAAATCTATCTCTGTTAGTGCCTCATGGATACTGAGGTAATTTCAGGACACTCTAGCACTCAAGTCTCAGGTAACAACAGCACAGGCAACAACAGGCATGATTTGTGAGCATTAAAGGAAGATTGCACTTTTGCGTATCTGCTTACACTGTGACTTTACAAATTTCCAGCAACAAAATATGCTGCAGTGAGACGTCCTAACCTAGGTTGTGTGTGTGCGCGTATGTGGTTTTCTGTGTGTTTTTAGATACTGTTTGGAGGGGGGGTGTAGCCGACACACCTAACACTTGTTCGACGCATAGTAAAATGTCGCTGAGACTGTTCGTGTGAGAATGTGGAGTTTGATGGTCTGCGCAATGCTGAGTGTTCTGCCCGGCCCTGACATGTTTCTTTGTTTGTTACATTTATGTTTGGTTTCCTTGCGTTAAAATAAATGTGTTTTTTTAAAAGAATCGACGCGTCTAGTCTCCTTTTTGTTGCAGCCAAAGAGCCAGCTGTAACAAATGGGGGTTTGTCCGGGGTCTGAACCCAGAACGTCACTCACAGCCTAGACTGGGACATCACAGTAGAAATTAAAACCAAACAATCTTCAGCTTCTTGATGTGGTCACTGCTGGTTAGGACATAAATGTAGATTTTAGGGGTGTGACGATAACCGCATCACCGCAATATCGCGTGAATGAGATGCCTACCGCGGTGTGAGGTCATCACCGCACTTTTTTTTTTCTGCTGAAAGTTTTCTGTACCTCTTACTTCGTTACGTTGGGCGACGTTCCTCTCGTTACTTTATTTTAATGCAATACATGTTGTTAAATGTGTTTATTCCAAGCACGCTGTATCTTTTTTATGGGCATGAGCGATTCTCAATTCACAAATGAATCACTCTTTTGAGTCGATTCTGTTTAAAGACTTCATCAAACAAGTTGACTGATCTGTCTAAATCGGTTCGCGAATCAGTTTGAATGATCTGTTCAGTTTCCTGCACGCATTGAATCGTCTGAAGCGCTTTCAATTCACACTCGACTCGGAGTCGTAACAGGAAGATTTAAACCGCCAAACCGCGAGATTTGTTGGTTCTTCACCGCAGTAAGAAAAAATCCCATACTGTCACAGCCCTAGTAGATTTACATGGACGAGTTTTTATCGCAGTTAATTTAAGTTTCCTGCTAGTTGATTTTGATCAGATTTCTTTATTCCAAGCATAATAGGAGCTGTTCTTGTTATGAATCAACCAAGATGAGAGTTTCAAAGCATCAACCATAGATGTCAATTGAGCTGTGAGTAAACTTTGATTCTAATTTCACAGAGTGATCTCTTAGTTTTGCTTTCCATTGAGGTGTGAAGTCTGGACTCCATGGGGCACGTTGAGCTTTGAATATCTCTTTACACTACAACAGGATTAGTGTTCCCCCTCACTCTCTTTGCTTGTTTTGACCATGTAAAGGCATTAGAATTGTCACACCTTGCCGTAGGGCTGTGCGATTTAGCTAAAAATTTATCTCGATGCAATGCTTCATCGTTCGGTATCGATAATTTACTTTTTTTTTATTTTATATATAACCTTTTTTCTTTTTAGAAATGTTTGAATTTAAACCACTGTTTTTATTTATTTATCCACATTAAGGCAAACAACAAATTGTATTAGTTTTAGCAGTCAATTTTTTTTTAACAAAAATATCATCTTTGTCTTATATTAAGATAAAATACATTATGAAAATAACATTTAAATATGATATTTTACTTTTGAAGTGCTGGGAAAAGATGTGTGACGTACTTGAAAGCATTTTACTATTCCTGCCAAACTTCCATGGTTACAGTTCGTGTTACTACATTAAATCCATGGTGAATGTTGCTGATCTGTGGACTTAAAGCCTACAACTCGTTCATTCATGGCACAATGTTTCCACGTTAGCGCTGTTTGATCTGTTAATAATGGAGAAATTTGAATGCTTCTCACTAGATCTCGCAGCGATGTTATTACGTGGCGAATTCAAATGCTTTCTTTACTGGATCTCTTAGCGCTGTGTAGTAACAGTGTCGCTTGGTCAAGATCGGCTCGCGCAGCATTGACATTGATGGTCCAAACTGATAAACGGTCCTTTAAGCACAAAATGAATTAGTTTTCATTACGTTTGCCATTTGATGTTGGGTGACTGCTAACAAAATTTTGGTCGCACCGGCAGGAAAAATGGTCCAACGAATCGTTCGGTTTGTAATGTGTACCAAACCGTTCAATACGAATGCGTGTATTGTTACACCCCTAGGACAACACAAACCTGTAAAACTGTAAGAGATATTGGGATGTCAATGCAGTGACACAACCGAACATGAGAGCAACACAACCTGGCTATTTATATCTTATTGGTTGTTTGCTTGTCAATGGTAGCAGCACACTGATTTATCAAATCATCTGATAGGCTGTTTAAGATCTACGGGCGATGCGCGCGTTTAATGAAAATATTGAGCTCTATATCGAACATTTTTTTTTTTTATATTGTTAACTAGGGCTGGGAGATATGGCCAAAAAAAAAAATCAGATATATGATTTAAATAGATTTTTTTCTTCTTCCCCTACTTAAAATCAATCTGCAGATGACAAAGAAATTGTTCAAAACTTTGTAAAAAAAAAAAAAAAAAAAAAAAACTTGCATCACAGTAAGTGTATTGTGATTGTCAAAACATTTGGTAACTGTACAGATTTTTTTTTTAAGTTTAGTGACAACACAATGTTTACATGGGACAATGACTGGTATGCTACTGTTTTTATTATTGCTTGACCAAGCGGCAACATTCTAATCTGAAAAATGAAGCCTACCCGGAAGTGCGAAAAACTGCAATACATCGAAAATCCGCTAGAGGCAGGTCCCAAAAGGGAGCAAATGTCCATAGACCACATGTTAAAATGTCAGTTTTCACAGCATAAATTCATGTTTTTACAGGTTGGTCCCATGGACTTTTATTGTATTTTTCGATAGGTTCCGAGTGCCTGACAACTGTGAGGGGGGTGAATTTTTTTCTAACTCGTTAGTTTAGATCGTATTTAGATATAAAATGTATGACAAATAAGGGCGTGGTTAACTTTGATTGACAGCTTGATTGACAGCTGATAACGGGCTGTGCCGAGTGGAATTCCTGAAATTTGATGTCTCGGCCATGATCTGACACAACACATCATACCACCTCTGTATCCTTTCTGAACATTTGTATTGAAATATCGTACATAAAATGGGTTGCTCTGCTATAAACTGCACTAACCGACACTGTAGGAGTACTTCGCTCCATTTTTTTTCCGATAAGTGACATTCCACTACTATTTCACGTAGTTAGCACTATTTAGCATCAATGTTTGTGGGCAGTGGCACTGCAACAGTTAGCATTAAATCGCCTCAGATAAGTTAGTGTCCGAGGTAGCTACTTTATCTATGGTTATAACTGACGTTTGAAACACTGTTTCTGTGAAACACGAACATCCACCCGCGCGCTTCGTCCGTCGAGGCTCGATGAGGGAAGACACGTGGGATCGCGAGAGGCGGTTCGCCGTCCGAAAGGAGAGCTAGTCGCGAGCGCATAATGTACTTTTAGGGCGGGGTAACTTTAGCTCTCTTGTGTTGTAAAGAGCTAGCCGCGCGAACATCTGCCCGCGCGCTTCTTCATTCAGATGGGTTGTACTCTTCAGCAGCTTTGGAGTGAATGTAGTAGCCATAGACTGTAAAAAGTAGCCTAGTCTGCCTGTCGATCTTATAACTTACAGATAGCTGAGGCTGCCGCTGTTTGGCTGAAGAGGCGCGTCCACCGGCCGGCCAGTCTCACACAAAGCCCGCTCTTTTACCCATATATGGATTGGCCAGAAGGTGGGCGGGGTCAGGATTTCCCAAGATTTTCAAAGATGGCGCCGCCCATACCGTAAACGGCCTCAAAACCGTTATTCAGAAAGTCTATGGGTGACATCACAGACGCTTTGTCCAATTTTTTTTTTTTTACAGTCTAAGTGCTTGACACAAATGTCACAATTTCAATTCTATTCTTGTGATTTTATTCTGATCTTGATTCAATATCATTTCCTTTTGATAAATATTAGGTACAGTAGAAACCTTAATGTGTTAGGTGACTTTTTTTTTTTCGAGAAAAATTAACATAATGTTGTAAACATACAGAGCCCTGTCAGCTGGTATTATTATTAAAAATTAAAAAAAACATCTCAAATTAAATATAATGCGTTTTTTTTATAATAACAATGTTATTATAAAAAATATAATAAATATGTAATATAGTTATCATATTTAGCAAAATACTATTCTTTTAAGTCCAACTAACGTGCTATGTTCATTAAATGGCTTTCCTGAGGTAAATGTAGCCTAACATTACGTGACATTGTTCTCCAGCTGTTTTATGGACCTCTTTCCGCGAAAAATCCCTATCGTTAACGACAATGGTGTACCGTCGATAATTACTATACTGTTTTATCGCCCAACCCTACCTTGCCATATTCTTCTGTTAACCCTGTTAAAGGACGCTGGGTTTAGTTGTTTGGTCTAAAGCGGAGTTTGATCTCCCCCCCACCCCCACCCCCCCCCCCCCCCCCAGCATTTATATCGTAAAGGGGTCAAACATGAAAGATTAAATGGTTAGTTCACCCAAACAATTCTGTCATTACTCACCCTCATGTCGTTCCAAACCCGTAAGACTTTCGTTCATCTTCGGAACACAAATGAAGATTTTTTTTTTTTTTTTTTGACTACGCAACTGAAACTTTGATGCTTCAAAAAGTTAATAAAAAGATTGTAAAACTAATCCATATGAATCCATAGTGGCTTAGTACGAATTTTCAGAAGAGATTTGATCGCTTTATATGATGAACAGATTGAATTTAATATTCAATCTGATACGTTTTGCAACCTGACATTGCTTGTTTGTGGTGGTGGATTCCAACATGCCATGATCACTGTTCACTGTCTTTGATGCGGAAGTGTCTGTCGCTAATTTGCTTTGTTCTGAGTTCTGTCATGTGGCTTAGATAAAATATTGTTGGTTTTGTGTGTTATACATTTTCCAGCCCGGCCAGTTGTCGTCATATTCTGCTGAAATGCACACACCGATTGTGTGATGCAATTATTTGTAATGAGGATTTGCATTTTGTTCTGTTTTGGTGATAACTCTCAAACTCGCTGTGCTGTAACTTATGCAGTACTGTATCAAGGTTTTAAGTACTGGGAAAAAGTGTGAAGCACTTGAAAGCTCTTTAAAAGTGCTTGAATTTAACTCAAAAGGTTGTAACCCTGAGATGAATAATGTAAAAAAACAAAAATCATTTGACTATTTCTACCAGAATACCATGGTTACAGTTAGCATTGCTACATTAAATCCATGGTGAATGTTGGTGATTTGTGGACTGAAATGCCTTCTATTACTTTGTTCATGGCACAGTGTTTATCCTCATTTCCACGTCATCCCTGTTTTGTCTGATATGTGTGGTTTATAACATAATTCTGCACCGAATTTAAACGCTTCCCACTAGATCTCGCTGCGATGTTATTAATTTTGCAGCGCATTCAAACACTTTCTCACTGTCGCGTGATCGAGATCGGCCCACGAGTAAAAACCTGTTCTGAGCTCACTCTGCGCTAATATTGGCAGGGGGTGTGAGTTGTAGCAGCAAGCCTAGACTGCATGAACGCTAGTTACGCATGTAACTGTGGTTCTGTGAATTCTGGATGACCGCTAGAGGCAGTGTAAACACTATGGATTATCGCAGCGCCAGCTAGATAGGTCGAGAGAATATACCAACAAAGTCACCTGGCGTGACGTATGCTGAGCCCTGGAGGGTAAAAGCTATAGTAGCTCAGCACTCTACCTCGGTACACCTTTCTCGCGCATTCCGAGTGACTGAGAACTCTGGCGGTCATCCAGAATTCACAGAACCACAGTTACATGCGTAACTAGCGTTCTGTTTCATTCTTACTGACCGCCAGAGGCAGTGTAAACACTATGGATGACACATACCAACATAGTCATGAGGAATGCCACCCACCTGATGAAATTAAGGCTGCTCCAGAAGAACCGCAGAACTAACGGCATGATGAGCAGCAATGTTGACCTTATAAAACCGGGAAAACGTGCATGGAGAAGCCCAGGTAGCGGCAGTGCAGATATCCACCAGGGAAACTCCTCTAAAAACAGCCCATGAAGATGAAATGGCAATGGCCAATGGCAAGTTAGTCTCCAGGGCAGTGGTCTCCCTGCTGCCTTGTAAGCCAGCGTAATGGTCTCTACTATCCAGTTCGACAATCTCTGCTTCGACACCGGAGCACCTTTCTTCACACCACCATGGCAGACAAATAACTGGTCTGACTGTCTTAATTGAACAGTAGAGTTCACATAACACTTCAATGCCCGAACAGGACACAAAAGTTGGGCACTTGAATCAGACCCTGAAGAAGTCTGAAAGGAGGCCAATTCAATGTTCTGATTTATGAACTGAGGAAGAAGGACCTTCGGAAGAAAAGGATTGGGTCGTAGAACCACCCCGGAGTCATCCGGTAACCAACGCAAGCACAGTTCACTAACAGACAATGCGTGCAACTCACTGACTCGCTTCGCAGTAGCAATAGCTAACAAAAAAGAAGTCTTCAAGGACAACCATTTAATGTCAATGCTTTGCAAGGGCTCAAATTGGGGTGAGCACAGGAATGCAAGCACGAGTGACAAATCCCACACAGGAAAATGAGGATTCCGAGCAGGGTTCAGACGGCGCGCGCCCTTCAGAAAACTGCAGACAAGACTGTGAGAGCCAAGAGAAGAGCCACCAACTGGAACATGATATGCAGAAATTGCAGCAACGTACACTTTCAACGTGGAAGCTGCTTTTCCTTCCTCCAGTAAACGCTGAAGAAAGCTTAAGATACTTGGAATATCGCATGTTGCAGGAACAAGCCCCCGTTCCTCACACCACACAGGAAAAAGCTTCCAACGGGAAGCATAAATCTGTCGTGTGGAAGAAGCCCTAGCATTAGAGATGGTGTGAATAACAGCAGGGTCACAATGCTCCAGTGAAGGATTTAACCCAATGGCCAGACCCAAAGCTGCAGATGAGTCGGGTCCGGGTGCCAGACACTGGTCTCCAGCTGGGAGAGGAGGTCCTTCCTGGGGGGAAGCTTCCATGGATTGCCTGTCAGAAGTCTCAGCAACAAAGGAAACAACGGTCTGGCTGGCCATCGTGGTGCCACGAGTAACACTCTGTGCTTGCACAGGGAGATCCTGTGCAACGTCTCCCATAACAGAGGGAAAGGTGGAAACGCATAGAGTAGGCTGTTCGGCCATTCGTGAGACAGCACATCCTGGCCCAGGGGGCTGGTCACTTCTGTCCTTGCGAACAATAAGCGACAGTGGTTGGTCATCTCTGAAGCAAAAGGATCCACTTCTGCTCTTCCAAATCATAGCCAGATCTCCTGCTCTACCTCTGGATGAAGCCTCCATTTTCCTGGATGTACTTGATCCCTGGAAAGAGCATCTGCTGTCTGATTGCACGCTCCTGGAATATGAGCTGCCCTCAGTGAAGCGAGTCGTGGCTGACACCATGTCAGAATCTCGTGAGTCAGCAGTAGAGACCTGAGGGATCTCGTGCCGCCCTGGTGATTCAGATGGAACACTGTTGAGGTATTGTCTGACCGAATGAGAACATGGCGGCCTGCCAGAACCGGCATGAAGTACTTTAGAGCCAAGAACACTTAGTTCTAGCAGGTTGATATGTTCTGTGGCCTGGATTGGTGTCCAGCGCCTGCAAATACCCCTCCAATTCCACGTTGCCCCCCATCCTGTGAGGGAAGCGTCTGTTGTGACCAACTCCCGACGAGAGGGAACAACACCCAGGGGTACTCCTGCCTTTAGGAACTCTAACTGTCTCCACCGCCTCAACGCACATATGCAATGGTGAGAAATCATAACCAGTCGATGGCGATGTCTGGTGGGATCTAGCCGCAAACTGTTGTTCCATAACTGGAGTGGTCTGAGGTGGAGTAAACCCAGGGGAATCACCACTGTAGCCGCTGTTAACATCCCTATCAGTCGTAGGACCACCTCGTACTGCAAAGACACACCCGGCGAAAGCAAGCCAAAAGCTGCAGAATGTTCGTCACACGTTCCTGAGACAGGGAGGCAGACATTAGGCAGGAATTCAGGGTCATTCCTATGAATGTAGTCGTCTGTGATGGAATCAGACGGCTCTTTTTCTCGTTCACAGAAAAACCCAGCTTCTGCACATGTCTCAAAAGCACTCTGGAGTCTTGTACAGCCTGCCGCTCTGTGGGGCACAGAGAAGCCAGTCGTCCAAATAAGGAAGAATACGCAGTCCTCTCATCCAAAGAGGGACAGAGCCGCACTCACACACCTTGTGAAGACGCGAGGAGCAAGGGAAAGGCCGAAGGGTAGCACCTTGAACTGGTAAGCTTGATTCAGGAAACTGAAACGCAGAAACTTTCTGTGATGCACAGCAATTGGGACGTGAAAGTATGCATCCTTCAGGTCGACACTTACAAACCAATCGTCTGCTGTCACAGACCGGAGAACATCGGCTGTGCGCAGCATTCGAAAAGGAAGGACCTTCAGGAACAAATTCAGAAGCCTCAAATCGAGAATTGGGCGGAAACCACCGTCCTTCTTTGGAACAAGAAAATATGTTGAATAGAACCCGTCTCCCTGAACGAGGGGATGAACTTTTTCTATGGCTCCCTTCTCTAGCAGTGAACAAATTTCCAGAGAGCGAGAGCCACTGCGCGAACCGTGTCTCTGACAATCGTAGGAACGATTCTTGAAAATCTGGGAGGCCGGCGTCGAAATTGTAGAGTATATCCCCTGCTCAGAGTTGCCAACACCCAGGGGTCTGTTGTGTTGGATCTCCAGTACTCCAGTTGATCTATAGAAAAACGATCGACCGCCAGCCTGACTGTCTCAGGCTTTATGTGTACGATTTTTAGTGGTCGCGGGGGGACGCTGACGGGGTCCTCCCGGAAACTGACGATGAGGTGGGCGAAAAACTCTCGCTTCTTCAGGAACACGAGGTCTTTGTGGGGGCTGTGACTGAGGTGTAGCGTGCCAGCGGAAACGTAGCTCCGATGTGGCATAGTGATGTCAGGTCTGAACCGCTGGCATCCTAAAGGTAGGGTTGCGCTGCACCTGTGTCAGTTGACGAGTAGCTTCAGACAGCTTTACCCTCTTTTCCAACAGTTCCGGAACATTCAGACCAAAAAGATGCCCGGGAACAAAAGGAAGATCTCTCAAGGTTTTCTTACAGTCCTCCGGCAGTCGTGCTTGGGCAAGCCACACTTGGCGGCGGGCTGCCAGAAGCGTGGCTGTAAGACTACCCAGCTCGCGGGTCACATGGCCTGTAGCCAACAGAGCAGTTTGCAGAAATTGTGAAATAGATGGATCTGCATTTGCAGGTTCCAGCGTACTGGTGGCAGCAAGAAGTAACTGGCAGATTGTGTTTTCTGCTCGAGTAATGTAGGCAACAGACTCATATGCCTTTTTTAGCAAGGAATCCGTACGACCGCACTGCGCACTGGGACATCGCACATTCCCTCGTAGAGCCTCATCAGGAGACACCACCAAAGCTGCCACAGGCTGCTCTATTTCCGGATAGACCAGTCGGTGATTTCCGTCGGTGGCACCAGCTGCCACCGACGCCCTGCGCTTCCGAGTGCGTGAAGGGGGTACATCTAACTGCCCAAGTTTCACTGTTGAATTAGGGTCTAACTCGGCAAGACGGAGCTGTCGTTCCGACATAAGCAAAAGGCTGCAGTGCACGCACGGGTCCGTGAGAGCCTCTCGCAGATGTTGAATACCCAAACACGACGGGCAGATGTCATGACCGTCGTCAGGGAGAAGATTATTAGGGCACAGCTTACAAGGCAGTGGAAAACCAGTGGCGATCGAGCCGTGAGCCATAGTTACTCGCTAATAACACCCTCGGATAGCACCGTAAGGTTAAGTTAAGCGGGATGAAAAATAATAAAAATAAAATAAAACGATTACCTCGGGTGAACCGACAGGTAATACCAACAAATATCTCACGAAAAAGATAAAAAGTGTTTAAAATGGCTGGCGGATTGAACCGAGGGACAAAAAGTGTCAAATGGATTCGAGACAAAAACACTCTAATAGAGTAACGGGAGACCGTTAACTCATAGGCGCGGAAAACACAAGCCACCGGATAGCACCGAGAGGCACAGAGTGTCACCGACGAAGCAATATAAACTCACCAAAATTTTATTCCAAATCCTTGAATGGCGTAGAGTAGACATGCGACGTCACGCCACGTGACTTTGTTGGTATATTCTCTCGACCTATCTAGCTTTCGCTGCAATAATCCATAGTGTTTACACTGCCTCTGGCGGTCAGTAAGAATGAAACGGAACCTTAAACAATTGGTGATTAATTAGAGATGCACCAATTGATCGGCTGGTGACCGGAATCGGCCGATTTTCACGTGATCGGCCATGACCGGTGACCGGCCGGTCAGTCTGACATATTCCAATTTTTTTTTTTTTTTTTTTTGGTCAAATGCACTCGGGCGCCACATGATTAACATCGCGCGACATCAGCATCGCACGTGCACACGGAATGCACATGTAGGAAACCTCGTGAATTACAGCCGTTTCACACCGCAAGCGTGAGCAGCACAGGGTTTTTTTCCCGGCGTGCATGTTAATCAATGAGTGCGTTCACACCGAGAGCAGAAGCAGCGCGTGAGCAGCAGTGAAGCGGGGTTTTGGCGCAGAGTCTATTTTTGCTGCGCTGCTCGCGCTCAATTAAAGTGATTGTTTAGCCTGGCTGGACATGTGGCAGATGAGAGAACTGTTTGCGAAATAAAACTTGCCATTGATGTACAAGTGATTGCAATAGGCGTGTGTGGTGTGTGTTTTGAGAAACATCTTTATACTGCAAGGCTATATTTATTTTATTTTTATTTTCTATTTATATATTATTTTATTGCCATTACCTGTTTTCATACAGAAGTTTAGTTATATATCACTTTTATTTTTTTAGTTGAATATATGGAAATGAAAATGGTTCTTCCATACCATAACACTGCACTTAGATATGTGTGAATTTCCCACACCAGGAGTAATAATTTATATAGTTCTATTTTAATTAATTTGTTCAAAAAATGTTCTATGTAAAATGTTCTATTAAAGAAAAGATGGAAAATAAATATTTGTGTTTGCTGTAAAGTGGTTAGAAAAAATGAAATCGGAATCGGCTAAAATCGGTATCGGCAGGCCAAACTCATGAAAAATCGGAAATCGGAATCGGCCTAGAAAATTGTAATCGGTGCATCTCTATGATTAATACTAAATTGAATATCAGTCATGCTGATCACTTTAACAGGTAAGATGTAAATTTAGAACAGCCTACAGCCTTTGCTTCTTTGTTCGCTTTCATTTCTTTTTCTTTTATTCTCATGCACTGACTTCAGCCAATTAGAGTGATCTCTCTTCCGTTGACGTGAGCCCGACTAGAGTTGATGTGTTGAAATGCACTGCAAAAATTAGCCCAACAGAAACTCACCGGTGGCCCAACTTTGGCCACCGTTGGATTGGTGTGTCATGGCCTTAAAGTCCCCGTGAACCGGAAGTTTACCGACTTTACTTGCTTATTTCCTAGTGAAACAGAATATTGAATATAGAGGGCCGGGATTTACTTTAGCGCACCTCCTCTCCATCCCTCGCTCATAGTAGACTGACGGGTTGAATATCTTTATCCACTCCCCTCCAACCAAGCCATCAAACTGACGTCACCAGGGAAGGAACATTTCAGAGCGGAAGCAAATTTTCAGATTTTGATTTAAAGATTACCATGATAAACACATTTTTTTTCTGTGTATTAACTTGCACAGATTCATTGTTCACAAGTCTCCTAATGTGCGCTAACAAAGTAAATGAGGTCAATTTTGATTTCATGGCAACTTAAGAAGATACCCTTTTTTATATATATATATAGGTTTGGTTGAGTGGGATATGAATATTTCCTGTGAACATGGAGTGTGTTGAAGTGGTCTAGAGGTGTATTGGCACTAAACCCCACATGCACATGTAGAGAAGAAAGGCCTGAGTGTGATGGTGGTGTAATGATAGCATGGGTGTAAGGAAGGCCAGGCCCTCTGATCAGGAGACAAGGATAAATTGCTAGAAGACAATGCTATCCTTGTAAGAGCCTAAAACAGATCAAAATTGATAAAGAGGAGAGAATGTGGAAGTGATGATAGGAGAGGATGGTGAAGGAGGCAAACTAAGTAAAGCTGAAGAGCTCTGATTGTGTTACACTTCCACTCAGATTTGGGTTTCACTTCCACTCAGATTTGGGTGAGTAGTTCTCATTCAGAAAGACACAGCGGCCCTAACTCCCTGCAGCCAGTGCTTTCTTTGTTTAAACCTCTCTGAAACAAAGGAGTCTATTATAGAGAAGAGGGGCACACATCTATCGCTCCCTTTCTGTGTTTCTCATAGTTTTCTCATAGACAATGAGGCTCTCAAACGGTCACCTCATAAGAGCACATTACTGTAGGCCGCTGTCCTGGTTTATGTTGTCAGTGAGGTTGTGTAGCGAATTTAGCGATTCATGACTGTTCATGACCTCATTTATGTGTTCTGAACTATTGTGGGCTTTTCCCATGGCACATGAGTGTTGAGTTCTAGTTTAAGCTCTCAGAGGGTCTGAAACTAAATTGAATCCTCTTTCTCTGTAGACCACTGTTCTGTTGAGATCAACACTGTTAGACATTCCTATAATTTGTACAGTTATTTACTGTAAAGAGAATTTGCAGTATTATACCTGTGATTCCATCTGCATCATGGGAATTTTCTGTGACGTCAAACACCACATACAGGGATTTACTGTACGGCCATTTTGGTGACATTCGATCATGGGTTTTTTATTTTCCTCATTTTTAACATTTGGATTGACAGGATTTGCCTTACACTGTGTCTACAACGGCGCAGCAGCTTGAGGTGGTCAACTCTGGACACATCAAAGTATCCGTTTGAACTTCAAATTAGAGGTATACATGGAGCATCCGAGACCCGGGATCCGACCTGTCTGTTTAACATTGTGTGTAATACCCGAGTCGGTCGGACCTGGAGAACACCCGGCCGTGATCCGAGTCAGTCAGCACTGCTTGTGTGTTTTTTGTAACTTGCAACTTAGACAGCCGACTCCTAAAGTTTTTGATATTCTTCATACTCTGTGTGGTGGTCAGTTCACAGCAGTGACAGAATTTTTTTCCAATGTTACAATTGATTTTTACCTAATATGGGCATTTTTACCTTTTATTAAAGTCCCTGTAAAGGCAATTTAAAAAAAAAAATTCTAAACACATGATAAATGTTAGAAATGTATTGCTAAAACATATTACAAAGACTGTGAACTGTGAAGTACTGAATTGTGGAGTTAGACCGTTAAACATTTTTTTTGGGCTGGTCTAAAAACGGGGCTCGACGACGCACTGGAGCCCCTGAGCTCCTGGACACGCCCCTACTTGATGACGCACTAGAGACACTGAGGCTGGCCGCTCCACTAACAACATAAATAGAGCACATTCGCATCAGTTTGGCGCTCAATCGCGAGTTACTGTCAGTACTATTATTTGTTAGCGTACAGTTTGCTAGTTAGCTATGTCTTCGTCACGGAAATGCGTACTACCTGGATGCGATCATGTACAAAACAGATCGGTGTCCTTATTTAAATTTCCTAAAAACGATCACATCAAGAAGAGGTGGATTAATTTTGTGAAGAGCCACCTTGATGGAGAGCTGAGGATCACCACCAAAACCCGCCTCTGTAGTGATCATTTTACACGGGATAGTTTTATAAACTTTCGTCGGAGACAACTGGGATTCACTGATCCGCTGTTACTGGTGAATGGGGCCCGAACTGACTATCTCCCGCCTCGGCCTTCATCCTCCCGTCGCGCCGACAACTGGTGCCATCATCGGCAGTGCGTGCCCACCAATGAGTGTAAGTTGCCTTGTGTGTTTGTTATAATTAACCTAATAAGCTGCTAGGAGCATCCATTCCGGCTGTAGCGGGTGACAGTTGAGTGTGGCAACGGCAGCTTTACCGCGAGTGGGCGTGGTTACAGCGCAGCCAGCAGACACGCCCCCAGCGTTTGAGAGCAGAGACTACTGCTCATTTTTTCAAGATTTTGATAGCTTATTTTATGTACTTGCCGGCTTTTTTTATCATTCAAATTTGGCTGGGTGGCTAATAACACATTTTTCTGTGATATGACAAACTCAGAACACATACTTCATTTTGACTTTACAGGGACTTTAAGCTTTTTTAAACCTAATTATATGCATGCATCATCTTTTGTGTCAATTTCATAAATTTAATCAAATTCAGTTGTAAAAATAAGACACAATAGGGCTTTTACCAATCAAATTAAATTAGAATCAACAAAATTAATCTTTGCAATATTGATATTTAAAATTATTTAAAACAAGAAATTATACTTTAAATGTGAAATTGAAACCGCCAGTAAGTGGCAGCAATTCACTGTTAATGAGCGATTTATTGAGATTCAGCCGATTCAGTCAAACGGCTGATTCAGTCAAGGAAAGAAAATCCACGTCAACTGATTTGTTCAAAAAGCTGATTCACTCAGTAAGGAAACACTGTGTGTGGCTTTGTTTTGAACTATTTTCATTGGTGAAATGGAGCAAAAATGGGCAATATGGTGTCTAAAATGTAAGTCACTTAATATTAACTTATTGATTTTATACAAGTTTAATAAACAAGATTACATTTGTTATCATCCTGATATTTGGAGAAAAACTGCAGTCTTGTGATATTTATTACTAAATTATATAAATAAAGACTATATCACGCAGTGAAAGCATGCACTCTAAATGTGCACCTGCAATAGTCTAATCTACAATACAACATTGCGTAAAGTATGCATGCACTCTCTGGGTGTGTGTGAGGGGTAGGCTATACTCTGTTGTTTTAAAGATATGCGATTTGACATTAATTACGATATTATCACAGACGATATACAGGTGCTGGTCATATAATTAGAATATCATCAAAAAGTTGATTTATTTCAGTAATTCCATTCAAAAAGTGAAATTTGGATATTATATTCATTCATTACACACAGACTGATATATTTCAAATGTTTATTTCATTTAATTGTGATGATTAAAACTGACAACTAATGAAAATCCCAAATTCAGTATCTCCAAAAATTAGAATATTACTTAAGACCAATACAAAAAAAGGATTTTTAGAAATGTTGGTCAACTGAAAAGTATGAACATGAAAAGTATGAGCATGTACAGCACTCAATACTTAGTTGGGGCTCTTGTTCAAGAGTGGCTTGACACAAGGAATGCGACAGCTGAAACCCATGTCTTGCATACGTCTGTGCGTGGTGGTTCTTGAAGCACTGACTCCAGCTGCAGTCCACTCTTTGTGAATCTCCCCAACATTTTTGAATTGGTTTTGTTTCACAATCCTCTCCAGGGTGCGGTTATCCCTGTTGCTTGTACACTTTTCTACCACATCTTTTCCTTCCCTTCGCCTCTCTATTAATGTGCTTGGACACAGAGCTCTGTGAACAGCCAGTCTCTTTAGCAATAACCTTTTGTGTCTTGCCCTCCTTGTGCAAGATGTCAATGGTCGTCTTTTGGACAGCTGTCAAGTCAGCAGTCTTCCCCATGATTGTGTAAGCCTACAGAACTAGACTGAGAGACCATTTAAAGGCCTTTGCAGGTGTTTTGAGTTAATTAGCTGATTATAGTGTGGCACCAGGTGTCTTCAATATTGAACCTTTTCACAATATTTTAATTTTCTGAGATACTGATTTGGGGGTTTTCATTAGTTGTCAGTTATAATCATCAAAATTAAAAGGAATGAACACTTGAAATATATCAGTCTGTGTGTAATGAATGAATATAATATCCACATTTCACTTTTTGAATGGAATTACTGAAATAAATCAACGTTTTGATGATATTCTAATTATATGACCAGCATCTGTATATCGCACACCCCTAGTCCAGGTCGGTTCCGGGTATTACATTTATGGCATTTCTTGTATCTGCACGGGTCCGGATCCAGCTTTTGAAATAATAGACGGGTTCAGGTTGGTTCCGTGTAACACATTACTGGTCTCTTCGGGTTCGGGTACGAATGTTTCTGATGTATCACTGATTACAATGGGTTCTATTGTCTTTTTGTTGCGTGAACTAGTACGGCAGCGCCACGGGTTTTGCCCAGGGATGGAAGTTCGGAGTGGAAGAGTTTCGGAGATCATCTGTGTTATGCATCAATGTACCTTATGAAGACCGTTGTCCAGTTTAACCTAGGTTAACATTTACTGTTCAACATGGCTGTAACATAAATGTTACCACGGTAAAATGCGCTAACGTTTCTTTTTACAAACGACTTTGTTAGCTTATTGAATTACCGAATTAAAATTATTTTAGCAAGCAACCCCGCCCCCTGCTACCCCAGCCCAGCCCTGGCTCATTGGACCTCATGTCTTATGTGTACACAATGAATTCAGTTTTGTAACCCAACCACCATTAACACCATATAATAGCAAGCTCCGTGTTTTGTTACTTTCGATAATAAGAAAGGTGTAATCTTTCAAATTCTGTCTATTTGATCACGAAATTCAAACAATAAATGCCGTTTTGGCACTCTTTGATGGGGCGTGACAGATCACTGTACTAGGCTCCTCATTTCAAGCGGCAGCGCGGTGCGCGAGTAAACGCGACCATCTCTTCCTCAGTTACAGAATAAACATGAATGGACACTTGAAGGTATGTTGAAAGTTACAGTATACTTACTGAAAGGCATCATAACTCGTGTAATTGCTCAATCAGTGTTTCAGCAGCGGAAAGATAAAATGGCTTAGTTTGTCACATAGCATTATATTTACCTCAGCAGGCAAGTCATCCAGTGTCCACAGCTTGTTGGTTCCTAGAGAAATGAACTCTTGCACTAAATAAATGCACTATAATAGCCTATATATTATATTTTACTTAACCTGTTAATGATATCTTGATTATTTAATGCATGTTCAAAATATCTTTCTTGAAAATGACAGCAACTGTGTAAATTATTATATTTCAATAGAATTAGAATAAAAACGAATTAGAGTAAAAACACAAGTTAATGCAAAAACTGCCTTATGTTCAGTTTACATGTTTTCATACAATGTGTTGGGTGTTGATTATTAATATATCTAAAAAATAAATGTCATCTGAATTTACGTTAAAAGTCTAGGCTCTGTTGTTTAGGGTTGGGTATCGTTTGGATTTGAACGATTCCGATTCCTTGTTTCGATTCCGGTTCCTAACGATTCTCGATTCCGATTCTTTTAAGAGGCAGGGTCAAAAAAGTTTAGGATATTTTAAATGAGCTAGCTAACCAATGGTCTTTCTGAAGGAAATAGTCTGACCTTCTCCATCAATTTTTTGATGAACTTTTTACTTTTTATGAACTTTACTATGAATTTCTCACAGGGCTGTTTTCAACTACAATATAAATATCAAATCTATGAACTTGAATATAAATATTATAAATTATGAATATATTTTCACAGGGGTACACTTTCCTCAAGAGAGCTTTATTTTTGAAAACCTCATGAAAACACATTTACACATGAGTGTATGATGCTGCAGGTACTTAAACATGTCACCGTGCTCCCACTGATGGGCTAACCTGGTGCAGAATAGCAAATGAACAATAAGAAACAACTTGTAAAACCTTCGTCATCTGGCGAGGAGAGAGCAACCAGCAAAATAACCTGTGCTCTGAATGGCGTCGAGAGCACTTTTGGAACATATCCATGCCTTGGTTTGATGCTGCGTTCACACCAGACGCGAATAGAGCGTCTGGCGCGAGTGATTTCAATGCAAAGACTTGTTACGCGCGTAAAAAATTCCTGCGGCGCGAATGGGGACAGGCCCGCTTTTCAGTTTATAATGTCTATGTTTTTATAGACGCGAATACAACTTTTTTACGCGCGTCAATTTCGCTCTTGACTCGCGAATGGATTCAAAGTGTTCAAGCGTATAACTAGACGTGGTAGGCGCGAATTTGACGCGCTATTAGCGTCTGGTGTGAACGCAGCATTAGGACGACTCTCGAGCTGCTCTCGAGTTGCTTCGCTCGGTTATGCCAACACTTCCAGTGGACGCTTCTTCGTTGGTGTTCAGCGGTTTCTTCTTCCGGTCGGCGGACTGTGAATCGAAACTAGGAATCGAAATTTAAACTTTTGAACAATTCCGGGAAAATCGCAAAGCTAGTCCCGGTTCCAATCGATACTCGATACCCAAGCCTACTGTTGTTAACCTTTAATGTTATAGTAATGTGCGGGCTCCATATATAGTTTACAGCATTAGCAGATCTTTTTTTTTTTTGAATCCTTGCAAAACGTTTAATTGTAATTGAATTAATTTAAAGACAAAGACACAATTTTTTCATTAAACCACGGTTTAAAAAAAAACAAAAAAAAGCAATTTTAGCTTTCTAAACCCCACCCCACCGAACCGAGACGTCAAAACCGTGGGAAGAACTGAACTGTCAGTTTTATGGATCGTTACACCCCTAGTATCTAGTCATCGGACATCTTGTCTGATCTTGCCCAATTATTTGGATGATGTTGTTGTTGTTTCTGTATTGGACGCTGAGTGGTATCATATGTCCACACACACACACACACACACACACACACACACACACACACACACACACACACACACACACACTTGCAACCAGACTCTAGTTTTGGTGTTTCTATAAACAGCTATTGGCTTTAGTTCAGATGTGCTAATGCTTGTTTCATATGAAGTGCTACTGAACTGCTGAAAAGGCCAATTCAAGAGCTCATTAAACTGCTGTTCCCTTAAAAGATAGAGATCAATGTGTGATGGTTTTGGCCTAATCACCTGCTATTAATGAAATGTCATACACCTGTCAAGTGGCAAGTTATGGTAGATCTATTTTAAAGAGGTGGTATAATGCCCCTTTTTACAAGATGTAAAATAAGTCTCTGATGTCCCCAGAGTGTGTAGTTTGAGCTCCTTGATTTTATGATTTCACTTTTTTAACTTTAGTTAGTGTGTAATGTTGCTGCTTGAGCATAAACAACATCTGCAAAGTTACGACACTCAAAGTTCAATGCAAAGGAAGTTAAAGGACTACAACAAACGGCTGGTAGGGACTATAACAAGCTTCTTCCCGGGTTGGTGACATGAACCTTAAAATTTACATAAACCCCGCCACCAAGAACATGCAACAAAGTGGGTGGGCTTTAGAGATGAAGTTGTCGCTTTTTTTTTTTTTACTTTTCAGAAAAAGTTGGTCCCACGGCTGATGAACGAAGAGAGGTTAATTTATTTTTAACACTTTTCCTAAACATTATAACCTCAACGTTTTTCTGTGCGCTGCACATTTTACGGTGAACAGCTCCAAAAGAGAGTACAATGTAGGCCAGGGGTTCTCAAAGTCTATATTCAAAGGTCCAAATCAGAATTTTCATCAATGTCAAAGGTCCGAAACTATGGGGGGGGGGATTGTTCGGTTTTTGTTGACGTGGGGTTGGATGGGGCTTACATGCGCTTCATGAGGCACGCACGCACATTTGCGCACACACACGTAAGGTCGCTCTCTCCCTCTCTGCCGTGCGCGCGCTACACGGTTTGGAGCTCGCGAGCTCTACATTGCGGGAGATTTGAACTAATCTGCGGGCATCAGGGAGCCGCTATCAATATGCGGGAGACTCCTGGAACTTCCGGGAGACTTGGGATATCTGTGAACACATACCTCTCTGTCCAATCATCTTTGAAAACTTTATTTTCTTCATCAACTTTTCTTTTCCTGGACATTGACATCCTCCACACCCATTCAAACGCTTACTGCGGTGAAGTGTCGCGTTGCGCCCGATTACGTCAAAAGTAATACGCTCACTGGATGTCATGGCAACTAAATCACGGAGGAAAACTTTAAATATCTCGCCTTCATTTTAATTTCGGACCATCTCAAAAAATGAACAAATGATTTTAACATGCGTTTATCAAAGTAGGAAATCCACACTTTTAATCCCTTAAGTTACACACAATTAGTGCTCTTGAAATACGAAATGGAGGCGGGTCCGGATTGAATTCCCTCCGGGTCCTGATCCGGACCGGTGTCCTGACTTTGAGAAGTACTGATGTAGGCTATACACACAAAAGCTTCTGAAAGACGTAGCCATTCCCACAATCCTCTTGTTCGTTAACATTGTCAGGGTCTGAATCGGGCTAGAAATGGTTTGAAATTGACGCCACCGTTAATCATCCGAGTAGAGCTCGCGGTAATGAAGGGGCGTGACATTTCCTGAACACGCGCTAAGCGCTGCCAATCACAACACACTGGGCCAGCTAACCAATTACAGCACATTTCGTATTTCGGAAGGAGGCTTCAATGAAAACGACATGTTCAACCAGACTGGGGAGAGAGGAGCTGTAATAATGTAAAATATGTTAAAAGTAATATGTTTTTTGAACAATCAAGCATGAAAACATAGGCCTAGTACACCCAAAAAACAAGATCAAGTCTTTGTAAAAGGGCATAATAGGACCCCTTTAACAATTTTGCTTTTGCTCTAAATATTAATGTATGGATTAATTGACTGCATGCCGTCAAATTATTGAAAAATAATGCACACCTGTCATGGCCTCATTCACCATGTGCATTTTTTTATTTTTATTATTATTATTATTATTATTATTATACCACAGGGCTGTTGAATGCTTGATTTGTGATTGGTTAATGTTCTAAGGGGTTCAATTGTTTTCCAGTAAATGCACATCTATGAAGTAGTTGCAGGTCATTACAGCTCCATAACATATGGCCAAATGATTTAGGCTAAATTATTCTAACGGCGCTTACAACCTACAACATAAAATGAACCAAAAGTCACTGACCAAGCAAACAAATATGAAAACAATTTCCTTGTTTTTCCAATTAAATTACTGTCCCACGGTTGACTTTTTTTTTTTTATTTAAAAAAAGTTACACAACAGTTAGCTACTGAACATTTCTCAGTAGCGAGGTGTAGTGGCCAACCAATATGTTGCCGTTGCAATATATTGGCCGATATTTGAATTTTTTTTATTTTTTTATTTTTTATTTTTTTATCATTTAAACAAGTATTTGAATATGTAATGTGCGTAAATGTATCCGTAATATTCCTTTGGTCGACCACTAGTGAGGTGGTAACATAATTTTTTTTTTTTTGCAGCAAGTGAGTGAATGTACCTAAAGATCTTTCTTACCTGTTCACAATTTCTGCTTTTGTTTTTCTTGTATGTCCTCATACTTTCAAAGTGTTGACATTTATTAATTTGAATGTACATTTTGTAATTATAATGCAGTTCATATTTCTGTTCATTATCCTGAGAAAGTGCGATGGCCTGAAAAGTGGATGTTCTGTCATGTTGAGTAGTTGATGGTAAATAAATAATCAACATTTTCTCCTGCTATCTGCTGCTAACAATGTGCCCATTCTGTAAAAGTTTACTGTAACCTCTCTCTGACAAACATAAGCTTCAAATGGGTGCAATATTCAAATGGGATTGAATTGTGAAAGATTAAATGTTGTCCTTTTTAGATTTACAGTATGTTCTTTTTTACTTCACTCTTTTTAGGACAATAGTAATAGAAAGACCTATATTTGCAGAAGTTTCTTTTTTTTTTAGATGGGTTGTGTTAAAGTCAGCTTTGACAGTGGCATTAAGAAGACCGGTGCTTGTGTTTTTTTTATAAGAGCCTACTGATGGCTAGATGTTTGTCTGTAGGCAGAGAGACACTATATGGTAATGTATAAAAGGAGGCCATTGCAGGTAGAGTTAAATAACCATTTGAATTTCTGTGGTCTGTGTGTAATGCAGTGTCTGGGTTTCTTTTTGTGTCTGCCATCTACAGTATTTTTCTGAAAGGGATGACTTCAGGGGTAGCATTGCATGTTTTTTAACATTTTTAAAAAATGTTTTAGCATTAACTCATTGTTTTTTTTTCTATTACATCAACAGAAACTGAGTTTCTCATATTTCACAAGTAAATCCAATGAAAAGCCTAGAACACTCTAGATCAGAGTGACCCTCCCCCCTTACCCAAAACAATATTCAAAGCATATCCCTGAGAGAATAAGACCGGCAAAGCAAGGTAAAAGTGTGTGTGTGTGCGTGGTCGGTCAGGTTTGTGCAACCCAGTTGCAGGTTAACAATGACTCCTCAACATGGCGGTAACCTAAACTTTACCTCTGTAAACTGCATTTAGTTTTACAAATGACTTGGTTAGCTTAGTGAATTTAAAATAATTTTAGTTAAAACCTTTATAGTTTTAGCATTAGTTTGATGTTTTGTTGCTATAAACTAAAAAATATAAAGCACAACACCCCCCATAAAGGTTAAAATATTTCCGGTATTCCTGCTGTAATTAAGATAAAGCTGCTTGTTTAATACTTTATAATTGATATAATAAAATAACCTTTTTTTTGTGAATCCAGAAGTTACAAGAACATTGTTTTTCAATAAACAGTTATTGAGGAGGGAGGAGGGAGGAGGGGGGGGGGTATTTGATTTTAGTTTACATCTTTAATTTATGTGCTTTTTAGTATTTGTATGTGCTTTATGTGGTTATTTTTATTTAGTAAGTGTGTATGTGTGTATGTATGTATGTATAATACTTTGAGGAATCCTATGGACCCCTTGGGAGTTTGCTTATAGGCTCATTTAATTTCTCTCATGGATCATCTTATCTATCAGTCAAAGGTTCTTGCATTCGTCCTGAGAAAGCACTTTATATACCTGCTTCCATTATTTGTTTTCATGCTAAGAGGCTTAGCATGTGGATTAGCTTGAGGTCTCTTGTGTGTGTGTGATGGGTACTAACTGTTGATGAATTGAGCTCACAGTATAACCATGAGAGAATCCCTGCAATCATCTTTCATTTATTAACTGACATCGACACTTTCTGAATCATAAATAAGTATGGGTGGTACCCATACTCCATTTCCAGTTGACCACAGGAAAGCGTAGCAGCTGGACAGTGTTAGAACAGTTATTTCTTTAAAGAATAGGGTTGTGGCGATATTTGATATCGTGTAATAATAGTCAGAGATATCTCTGATGCCTTTGACAACATGATGATTGGCTCGTTTTCCCATTTAGCCTATGTATTAAATTATTATCAGGCTAGTATCAAATTAATATTTGGACCTTCTATTAATTTGCCTTCCCTATAATTTCACAACGACATCACCACATAACCACACTTGCGACACAGACGTGTATGAGGATTGAGGACTGAAAATGTTTTAGACTACAAAACTACATCTCACATCAAAATTTAATTGCAAGGTCTATTCTCAAATTGTCAAGAGTGCTTGTTATAAAACCATTCTTATGTCGTTGTTTGAGCAAAGGCAAATATGGCATGGTGGTTTGTCAGCTATTTTTGTTTCCATAGCACAACAAAATATTTGAATAGCACTAGTAACAATACAAATACAGATTACTATTATTAATAATACAATTATTACTAAAATTATATGCTTATTAACAGTCTTTTGTTTCGAACACAGCACAAAAACCGCTTTAAACGGACTTCAAAAGTTTTTTAAACATGTTTTTTTTTTTATTCTTTTAATTTTTTTCACTATCATTAATGTGTGGTCCTCAAGAGAAATAGCCTGTTAAGCCAATAAATTAAAGTGTTAGTTCACCCAAAAATAAAAATTCTGTCATTAATTACTCACCCTCAACTCTTTCCAAACCTGTAAGACCTTCGTTCATCTTCAGAACTCAAGATATTTATGAAATCAGAGATCTTTCTGACCCCCCATAGACTGCAATGTAATTGCCACTTTCAAGGCCCAGAAAGTTAGTAAAGACATTGTTAAAATAGTCCATGTGACTACAGTGGTTCATCCTTAATACTATGAAGCGACGAAAATACTTTTTGTGTGTAACCCCCCCCCCCCAAAAAATAATGACTTTATTCAACGATTTTTTCTCTTCTGTGTCAAGTCCCTGACGCTGTTCACGTTGTAAACGCAGTTTGCCAATTTCATGTGATAATCCACAGGCTCGCTTTTTAGGTGAATTATTTCTGAGATATTTTTCTTTATCACCAACTCTATCTTTGCTCACCAAATGATTCATTCTCATTTCCTGCGATAAAAGTTGTAAATAATCATTAGTTAACTCTATTTATTTAAGGAAACTGTTGCACAACCCCCTATGACTATGCAGCATACCGCTCAACAACACTGAAAGCATCATATATAACAACCAATATTAATAAAAGGGTTCAAAAATTGTGTGGCAGCACTACAGTAGTCACACAACAGCTGTAGACATCCACTAATTCCATCTGTCCTACTATTCCCTTGTGTTTCATCCACACGTCACAGCCGTCTGCCATCAAAATGATGTCCTGCCTTATGCTTGCTGTATTACAGCCCACATGTGAGCAGCATGTCAGTGTCTTAACTGCTGCAACCCTGAATCCATTTTAGATTTTTAATCTAAAGCAAATTTTAAAAAAAATTATACAGGCTATGAAAATAGCCAAGGAAGCTGGCATGGGGACAATTTGTGACTTTTCACCCCACCTCTCCCAAAAGACAAGAAAAGTCAAATGTATTCACTAAAAGTTTCACTAAAGTTTCTCTACACAAGGTGTGCACTAGGGCTGGACCATGATGGCTGAGTCATTCAGAAACCAACTAGTCTATTAGTAAGGTAGTAGTAGACTGCCTTATATCTCTTTTTTATATATATACTTTTGTAGTTTTTATATTTTTAGCATGTGAACAATTCATACAGTTGCTGTGGTGAACTCCTCTTAAAGAAGTTGCATCAACAAATTAATCCCTTTAAGCCGTTACCATACACATTCAGACAAGACAGGATGTGCCAACCATTCAAATGTTTGGGGTCAGTAAGATATCTTTTTTCTTTTATTAAAGGAATTGATACTTTTAATTAGCACAGGTGCATTAAATTGATCAAAAGTGACAGTAAAGACCTTAATTGATACAAAAATCTATTTCAAATAAATGCTGTTCTTTATGAATTTTTAAATTTGGTTACGCTTTATTTTAAGGTGTCTTTGTTACAGTGTAATTGAAGGACTAAGTAATATTAATTATCAACATGTACTTACTATAGTACTTAGGTCAGGGGTTGGTTTAGGGTTAGTTGCATGTCATTATGCATAATTCACTGTTATTACTAACTACGATAGTGTGGCTTCTAAAAAAACCCTTTTGTAATCAGTAGTGTACGGTTGTAACTTGACTTGAAAATGTGCCATTCAAGTGGAAAACATTACACAGCAGCATGTTTGTGGTGATAATCAGAAAAGGCAGTGTGTGTGGAGTGTTTTTATAATCAGACAAAAATCAGCTGATTCCCTCAAGGGAATTATTCTAACTCTCTCCAACACTGGTGGGTGCTTCATGTGGTGTATCTTCTTGTGTGTCTGTGCCGATCCACAGAAGAATAAATAGAGAGAGCGCTGATGTGTGGTAGGGTGGCAGAGTGCCTCTGGAAGCTGTCCTCCAAAAAGATCCCTAAATAAATCATTCATCTCCTTATGACTCCACACAGCCTCTGAGGGCCCATAGAGACGGTCACACACAATACTCACCCAAACTCTCACTGAAGGAATGGGGTTTTGTTCTCGCACAAACGCCCCCAATCATCACGTTAATGACTCTTACAATGCTCCAAACTTCCAATGCACCTTTGATGGCACACACACCCCCCTCTCATGTGCACAGTAAGGCTCAATAGAAATGAACTTTGAGCCAGCTGAAACTATTGAACTGTTTTTTCATGTAGACTTTGCATAACCTTTAATGTGTTTGTTTATTGAATAACTTGAAAGTGTTGTGGTTTGGATACAAGACATTCATTAATACATGCTCTCTAGAATGAGGTTATGACATGTAAAGGTTTTGTGATGAGTTAATGAACCCACACTAACTTCTCTTCAACTATCCTCTAGGCTTCACTTTTATGTTTGAGTGGATGATTAGTAAATGTTTTATGCTATATCTCCACCTGGTGGTTACAACACGCAAACATACATGCACATGTATACACACACCTACCTTTCTGGGCCTATATATATATATATATATATATATATATATATATATATATATATATATATATATATATGTATGTATGTGTATGTATGTGTATATATATATATATATATATATATATATATATATATATATATATATATATATATATATATATATATATATATAAAATATTTATTTCCACTACAGGGCTCAAGCATTAAGCATTATTTTGCTGCTTTGATTAAAATTTATAATAATAATATTAATAGTATAGTTTTTTATTTGCCCTACTAATATTTTCACTGGCCCCACATAGGGCTGGGTATTGTTCAAAATCTTTCGATCCGGTGCCAATTTCGATACCTCAGTTTCGATACCGGTTCCTAACGATACTTTTTTCGATACCAATTTTATGAAATCCATTTGAACAAGATTACATAACACATTAACTCAGAAAAACTTTGGTTTTATTTTTTGACTCATGCTCCTTAGCCAGTGCAAAAAGGAACAAAAAATGTTTTATAAAGAGCTCATGCTCACCAAAGCTGAATTTTTTTTAAATAAAAAATACAGTAAAACTTGTAATATTGTAAAATAGTATAACAATTTAAAATCTTATTTGAATATATTTCAAAATGTAATTTATTGAAATGAATTGAATTCAAAGCTGAATTTTCAAAATCATTAATTCAGTGTCACATGACCCTTCAGAAATATGAAAACAGTTTGCTGCTTAATATTTTGGAAACTGATACATTTTTTCATGATTCTTTGATGAATAAAAAATTCAAAAGAACAATTTATTTAAAAACGAAATTTTGTAACATTACACGTTTTAATGTCACCTTTGATAACTTTAATGCATCCTATTCCTTACTGAAAAAAAATTGACTAACCAACACATTTTTGAACGGCAGTGTACATTCAGTAGGTTATTATTTATTGCAATATAAACACTGTCAGAGTGATCAACAAGGTATCTCTTCATTTACCAGTCGAAGATGGAGCAACTTTTATGTTTACTCCGTGCACTGTCAAGGTCTTCATCATATTTTCGTGGTATACCGTTCTTTGCAGCAATTATTTTACCGCAAATACTGCATCGCGCTGATCGACTTTTCCACATCTTAAAGGTATGTGTGTGTCCTCGCGTCTCATATGAATATGTGCGCGAGTTTGTGTGTGTGCTCGCGTCTCATATAAGTATGCGCGTGGATAGTTTGTGCGTGCACGGGCGCGTCTCATTTGAGTATGTGCGCGGAGAGTTCCGCATGTCTTGTGTGTGGAGTTTCCGTGTATGTGCATTTCATATGTATTTGTTTGAGCACTGACGTTGACGAGTTAACTCCTTAGGTATCGAAATCTGGAACCGAACAACATGTCATTTTTCGATACTCGATAGTATCGAGGCAATTCGGTCGGTACCTAAAAAGTATCGAACTCGGTACCCAGCCCTAGCCCCACAACATTTGTATTTTTTATGTCATACATACAAAAAACATTCTTAGAAATAGTTTTTCTTTGCATTAAAATGTTGCATTATATTATAGCATTCTATGGTAAAATTATTCTCCCTTTCCATATTTTTTCATCTCTTTTAGTTTTCTCAGATCGTTGTTACGACTGAGAAAACCTCCTGAAGGAACTCACTCTTGTCGATCAGATATGTGGTTGTCTATGCGTGGGAATGTGTGTTGTCAGTAGGCAGGTGTTTAGTTGTGAGCTGATAAGTGCAGCATACATGTGCAAGCTGCATTAACGTGTGAAAGCATATTTACACACAACTGATGTTACAATTTTAATGTTAAAGCACTTTTCCCTGATCTACCTAGCCTATTAAAAAAAAAAAGTCATCCAGAAGAGTGTGGCGGCTTGTCATTCTCAAAACATTTACTCTGCTGTAATGAAATATTAAAATAGATGTATATCAGAATAGACAACTACTTATAAATATTCATTAATACAGTAAAATTTCTTACATTATGTGTAGTTCTAAAATCAACCAGCAGGGGCCAATGTGGCTGTGTTAGACAAATCTTTACTACATGCTTATGAATTCCTTGTAGAAGTCAAGCAAAGACATAAATGTGTTTAACATGCAAAAAACAGTACTGGTTATACATCCACGTTTTTATTTGTGTCAGTAGAGAAACATACTTTTTGCTCTCATAACAGCGTGAGATCTTCCAGCAGGGACTAACTGCCAAAGATAACCAGGCAATCTCTGAGTCTTTGGGGCCAACACAGCAACAGATAAGCTCATAGCCAAGTGACTTCATTTTATTATAGTTTTAGCAGACACACACTGATGGAGGCAGTCTGCCTTATGATTCGTTACTGGCACGTGGCAATTTATTGTGTTCCAATGATTCATTGTATGAAGTCAAGGGAGCGTTTTGTAGTTTCCATAAAAACAGGCATGTGTACTTTATAGATAAAGTCTTACCAGTCCTACTATGTGAGCATAGACGAACAGTGAGAAAGGTTGACTTAGAATGTGTGAAAAGCTAAATATTTTGGTGTGACGACCAGACAAGATTTAAGATGCATCATTTTATAGGTGTACATATCAACGTCTTCTAAATATACATTCCACAAAATGCAGCAGACAAGCAAGTAGTCTATATATATATATATATATATATATATATATATATATATATATATATATATATATATATATATATATAGTCTATAGTCTATTCAGGTGACAATTCAGCAGTTAAAAATGCAACCAATGAGTCAGCACAGCTGAATTTAGCCCCTACCTGCTCTTATTTCAGTACAGATGGTGCACACGTTTCGGGTAGCCCTTCGTCGTAATTCATTTTTCTAATACACTAGCTTTAGAGGCTCATTCAGTCCCACGTATGTGCTGTAATGCTCATGATTTACCGGTCTATAAGACTCTTAATGCATCTGCAGATGATTCTGTCATCTCCTGAGGCCCTTGATTCACAGATTCACATATTCTCTATGAAGCAGTGATGCTAAAGTGTATTAGAGACCGGATCAATTACATCTGATAATCACTCAATTTTTTGTCCTGATGTTTATTTTGTTGTCTATGGCAGAGAATGGCTCAACTTTACTGCTGCATGCCATTATGCCAGTAATATAAGTAGCTCAAAGGCAAAATGGCAATTTTTCTTTTGCCATGTGTATCCACTTCATCTGTTTGTTCTGTGTTCTTGAGTATCTTGATACGGTCTGTTTTATTGACTAAGAAACTGCTTCAGATGATTCGGTGAGAAAGCTGTCTGAGTGAATAGTGGTCTGAACATGATTATTTACGAATGATTGCAATTGCTAGGTCAGTGGAGCTTGCAGCAGTACACCTTATTATAATATTTCTATAGTTTCAATAGTACAGCCAAAAGAGTCAAGACGTAAACAATATGCATATTAACATAATTTTATTGTGGGGAAAAAATGCTTACTAATCTTTTCTGTGTAAAAATGTTGCCAATTTTACAACTGTATTCAAATAATACAGAAGTTTTAATGGAAGAATTAAGTACTTTTATGAAATGATAATCTTTAAGTTTCTGCTTTAAAATATTCCAAAAATTGGTCCCATAATACTTGTTGAAGTAATCAACATTGTCACAAATGCTGTATACTAGGTTAACTTGCATTTAACATAGAATATTCCTTTAATATAAAAAATATAATGCATCTTAATTCATACCAAGTTTGCTTGCTTAGTTTTGGTTCCTCCTGCATCTGTCCATGATAAGACTTGGAAGGTTTCATTCGAAATCGCATACTCTCGAGTAGGCACTTATTCAAAATAAGCAATTTCTTCGCTACTTCTAAAAAAATAGATTCTATGTAATGTAATCCATTCGCCATGTTGTCATTATCATGTGACCAACCAGCGTCAGTTTCATTACTTCACTGCAATTCACAAATTCTCTCCTGTGGGTTCATGTACATCTTCCAGCGAAATTCTGAAGTGTTCATATGAAGTAGGTCATCCAGGTTCTATTTGCCTACTCTTTTATCATAACGTGAGTACTGTGAATTCGGACATGCTACTTTTGAGACATTCTTTTTTTGCTTACTATATAGTAGGGAAGTATAAGATTACAGATCATGCAGCCTAAGAGATATAGTACCTGTTTTGTGCTGCTTCCCCTAATGCTCACCTTTCCCTTGACTTGTGTATGAGTGCAAAAGTGTGTTTGTGGTTTACTCATTCTTCCAGAAGTGGCCCGGCACTAATATTAGTCCAAGTGTTTTATTGACTGGATGGAAGACTACATTTTCTCACTGTATGAAGTTTACAGACACATAAACACGCTTGCGTACATTGGAATAGTGCTTGGTGCCTGTGCTCTTAAAACAGCATGTGCACACCAATGACACGCCATGCGTTTAATAACACTACTGCCACGAGTCAGTCACAGGCAGGAGTTACAGGGCTAGAGGGAGAGAGGGAGAGATCGACAGAAGGGTCAGCAAAGAGAGGAAATAGGCAGAGGAGGACAATGTAGCAAAGAAATAGAGGGTAAAATGTGTTAAGCTGACCTCAAGCTTCATGTGTATTGTCTCTTTGAGGTCTGTCTGATCTTGTGGGCGCTTGTGAAATGTTAAACATCTGATCTCTACAGTGTTCTTGCCGTGTGCAATTTTAGTGTGTGAAATCGTTTTACCTATGAAATGCAAGTCTCTTTGCTCATACCTCTGTCTTCTTTCTGGTTCAAATTGCAGATCAACCTGATGGTTGCACTTTGTAAATTGTAATGGGCTGTAATGTCACCACTAGATGGCAGCAGTGTGCTTTACGATTATCATATAGCGGTGTATGATTGAATCTCCAGCATACCTTTCATTGCAATCAGGTTTTTTTTTTCTTCTTTTTCTTCTCTCCATACAGATTCTTGTTCCACAAACCTGATACTGTGTGATCTATATAGAGGCAGAGCAAGTATGGTTGCCCCCCCTTCTTCTTTCCATCTCTCAGTTTTTCATTTGTTCTTTCAGGCCACCGGTTACAGGTCTTTGGGGTGACATAAAGGTTTCAGGTGCTTTTGGTGCCGCGGCACGGATCCGGACAGGCACAGGCCCCTGGACGGAAAAAGCAGAAATTGGAATTGATTTCAGGAACATTTGGGGCTAATGTATCTCTGTCTCTTTCATTCTGTCCCTTAATTTCTTCTTCTGTTCCTTTGCCTCACATCTTTCACCTTTTGAACTCATTATATATTGCACAGTGCAGTTCAATTCGTAGGGCTTCTCCTGTAATTGTATATGCTCAACTAAAATTTTTGATACTTAATATAATCATATCTATGTCGTTATTGTCTTTTATAGATTTGCCAATGACATAACCAAGGGTTTGCAGACTCTTCCTGGGGTCGAGTCGCCTAACCCCAACGCTGCTGGATTGTTGTGGTAACATTGTGAAGTTGAAAGGAAGCTGATTTGCCGCTCACCATGCCAGCCCTCTCCACCAGAACTGGCAGTGAGATAGGTACCTCATCTTACACCCTACACCTTATTGTATGGCAGTTAGGTCCTCTAGTAGTTTGACCACCAAGCTTGGCCAAATGTCAACTTCCATGCTTATAAAATGATTTAATGTTTATTGTTAAAAATAACACACCAACAAACATGTGATTCACCGTTTACTAGATATATTAATCATCACGGATGTATGAGATCTTCATGTACGACTCGCACACGTCTGATTTGTACATTCACCGCTTTATTAAAAGTTAGGGGTTGGTATTTAAGGTTTTTTTTTTTTTTATAAAGTCTCTAATGCTCACCAATGCTTTATGAATTTGTTCAAAACAAAGTAAAAGTCATATTGTGAAATATTATTACAATTTTAATATATTTTAAAATGTAACTTTTTCCTGTGATAACTAAGCTACATTTTCAGTAGTCATTACTTCAGTGTCACTGAATATATTTCCAAAAAAATATTTCAATATACTAATTTGGTGCTCAAGAAACATTTCTCATTATTATCAATGTCGTAAACAGTTGTGCTGCTTAATATCTTTGTGGACATTTGATACTTTTTTTTATGATTTATTTGAATAGAATGCTTTTATAAAATTAAAAGTGTTTTTTTTTTTTTTTAAATAGCATTTTTTGTCACTATTGATCAATGGAATGTATCTTTATGCACAAATGTACTTTTTTTTTTTTTTGGCCAAATCCCTTACACTCGGTCTCATTTCCTTTTATAAAGAAGGGATTACTAAGTGAATGTAATCTATTTTAAAATAATGCCTAGTTGGGGTATAAAAGTCTGATTGACGATCGTAAGATTGCTGGGAGACGTGTGGTATGGTTGGGCTGCGTCTGCTGTGTGCAATCCTGTCTTGCCCAACAGGTTTTAAATGAACACTTTGAACGCCCAGTAAGCCACTGTGGATCTGATAGATTAGAATCATTACATACCTCATGTCAAGATGTGTGCGAGCACTCCTGTGCCTTTATGCCACTGCTCTTGATGTGTTATTGCCTGCTATGCTGTTGTTGGACACCTGACATACCCCCCCCCCCTCCCCTACCCTTCCTCTCTCCCCCTCCCCTTCCTCTCTCTCTCACTCACTCACTCACTCACTCACTCACTCACTCACACACACACACACACACACACACACACACACACACACACACACACACACACACACACTCACTCACACTCTTTAAACGTCCCATTCATAAGGCAGGAAATTGAGATTTAATCACCAAAGTCTGCTATAAAATTGATCAAGGATGACTGTCACTAAATTATTAGCTTGTTTCTGGCTCTTAATATCTTTTTTTTCTTTTTCTATTTCCTCAAAGCAGGTCTATTCTTTCTCTCATTAAACCTCTCCTTCACACAGTGTCTGTTCTGTTCTAGTCTCATTCTTCTGTATGGACATAAAATGCTGTTCTTTTACTCCATGTATCCTGTTTTTCATGTGGGTGTTTTGCTTCCTGGTGGCATTTGATTTCACTACCCTTGGGTGTCCTCGGACTGACAGACCCATCCACCCACTACCTGTAAAATGTGTATGTGAGAGGAAGAAACTCTGGTGTTGATGTCATATGATAAATTACTGTAATTCCAGTAAAACAAACTCAATCATCCTGTGCACTTCAGCTCACATTCACAAAATCAGAAGTTATTTTCCCAGACTCCCTAAAAGAACGGCATCAAATAGCCTTAAAAAAAGCCTTAACCTGTCCTAACTGCAGTCCAGATTTATTTTTTGTTTAAAAATATATATTTAAAATGAACAAATTTTCAATATTTATTTATTAAAAATATTTTATTATAGATATTTTTTATTTATTTTTTATTTGTGTGTGTATATGTATGTATGTATGTGTGTATATATATATATATATATATATATATATATATATATATATATATATATATATATATGTATATATATATATATATATATATATATATATATATGTATGTATGTGTATATATGTTTTTTTATTATTTGTATAATTGATTTTAATTTCCTTTTATTTATAAATTTTTTGTATTTCTATTTTATTTTTCATAAATATAAACATCAAAAAGATAAAATTATTTTTAAAATGTATTACTATTTTGAGAAACGGTGAAAGGAAAGGTCATTCAGTAGGTGGTTCGGTTGTTTGAGCTGCACTCCCACCTGCCTTCCTCACAGTCTGTTAGCCTGATCATTTTGAATCTGCCCTTTGATTGGAGCATCGTAGCCCCCTACTAGGTTTTTATGAGCCGTATGAAGTTTTACAGTGTTATTCTGGGCCGGCCTGCTGGTCCAATTACTTTTATCTTTTTAGTGACGCCTTGGGGAAAGTTAGAGCGCCAGGTAGGCTTGAGAGAGACAAAAGGGGACATGTGGGAAGTTTTTAGTTCTTTAGCAGATAAACCTCCTCTAATGAAGATGAATGCATGTGTGTATGACAGGTTTTATGCATGAAACTATCTGTGCAGGTATTCTACTTGAAACTGGAATTGTTTTTTGATTAGTGTGTGTGTGTGTGTGTATGTGGAAATAATATTTCCATCAGTCCTGTTCAGAAACAAGTGTATGGTGTAATGATGCCGTTGTCCGTAACGAGATCCATATTGAGCTCCATATTGTTTATCGTTCAGGTGCTGAGTCTCTCTTATGGCTTCAGCAGAGCACCAACTGAATATGGCTGCAATGAGGGATATGACAGGAATGGCCATATTAAATTTCTTCTCGGCTAATAGTAAATTTTTCCATTCTAATGTCAAGAATGCAGAGCATCTGGGAGCAGAGGACAGAACGAAAGGGAGGGAGGGAGGGAGAGAGGAACGTTAGTAGCGGCTGGAGCAAGCACTTTGGGAACACTTTATCGATTTCCAGCCATTTATCCTCCTCTTTTCCATCTCTCCTCTTTTTTCTCTCTCTCTACTGCCACAGGGATGCAGAACTGTAACACAAGGATTTGTTGCCACTGGAATAGCTCCCTGTTTCCAATTACATCCGAATGAAAATTTCCACCTCATTTTACCAAATGCAGGAGAAAGGAGAGGTAGAAAAGCGGAGGGAGAAGGAATTTCATTTATTTGTATTTTTTTATGTCCCCATTTTCAGGAGATGGAGATATCTATCGCTGTCAACAAGCAGAACACATTCAGTTCCGAATATCTGGTGCGGTTGCTGAAGTGTAAAAAGGGTCTGAACGTCTTTATACACAAGGTCTAAAAACTATAAACAAGCAACCTACAACAGTATTGTGATGGATATGCAATAAAGTTAGAGTGTTGCTAGAGTGCTCTGAGTGATGACCAGGGATTAAAGTTCTCCGTCGCTACGACGGATTTCCGTTAATTGCAGCGAGTCTATGACGGATTTCCGTCAATTGCAGGGTTCCTGTCTGTCCTTATGTTCCTTAATGTTCTAAATTCACTTTTCATAATTTTAAGGCCGTAAATAGGCTTTCATTTCTCAAATAGTGTGATAAATGTCTTAATTTTAGTTTGAGTAGGTCTTAAATTAAGGAAAGACGAGGTGTATTCACCCTGCTGAGGGGGATGTGATAAAGCCTGGATTGGTGCGAAAGCACGTTCCTCTCTCCACTCTAAGCATTCTGTAATCACTTCGCTTATGGTCCAGTCTGGGTTTTCAATTCCCGCTCACGGAAAAACTGCTCCGTGTTCACTCAATTAATCTTTTTGGATAAGTGCATGTCAGGCTACAGCTGGTTTTTCTGCGGTCCGAATCCGAGCGCGTTTGTTCCCGGCGCCCCCCGCAGCGTTGGTCTCAGTGACGTGCGGTGATGTCTTAAAGAGGCTAGGCACTGAGTTATGAAAGCCAGATTACCTGATTTATTGTTTAGGCTAATAATACGTAATAACAGTAAACGTTACGCACAAACGCAGCATAACAAGAAATGTACAAATCAGAATGTATACCGTGTACTCACTCACTCTCTCTCACTCTCTCTCGCACACACACACACACACACACGCAAGCGCGGCACAGGCACACACCGGTAGTTAATGTCCACTCCAGCATCAATACAACCATTCTTAATCCTTAATTTTTGCACAGCGGCCAATTATGTCTGTCAGCAAAAGTAAAATCACACACTGCTCAATTGAATATGAAGGCAAATGGCTTGCGTTAATTCAACCACATTTATCAATTCAATATTAAGCCCAAAATAGTTTTTGACTCACCAATCGGTAGATTATTTGTAGCCTACATAAAATCCATCCGCCGCTCTTTCCTCGTAAAGACGTCGATCACAACTTTGTAAAACTCGTCTTTACGGCCTTCAGTTGCTGCACTAGTCTATCTAAGGCTGGCGTAGACCTCCCTCTTGCTATTAACTCAGATTTTTAATTAAAATCGAGCTTGAAAAAATTTCTTAACTCTGTGATCACGGTCGGTGCTGTCATTTTGACTTTGAATTTGATTAGGCATAGGCTAGCTGTGGTGTAATGACGTTAGCTACGCAAATGTGTCCAGTAATATCTCGATTTTAATTGGTCCATGTCTGATATGTAACGTAGATGGGTACGGGCATAGCATATTTACGTCCAAAGGCACAGCAGAGTTGTGCTTTTTGCCGTACATGTTAAAGAATACAGGATCGAAGTGCGCATGCGCAACATGGGTTTTTCGCTTGTCGTCTGCAATGAATGGACCGTAAAAGCACTGCTTATTCTACCATTTGTTTGTTATTTGATTATGCGTAACTGCTACATTTGTCATCGTAACGTCTAGACAATTGGAATAACACCCATATTGCATATATAAATCACAAGAATAAACAGTAAAAATACAAGTTTATTATTTAATAAACATTTTTATTTTTGAATTTTGGCAGGGTAGGCAGTGCCTAGTTTGCCTACCCAGACCGCACGTCACTGGTTGGTCTGGTTTCACACTCAACTTGATTCTATCCAACCCTGGTGCGTTTGCGTTCATATTACATCATCGCAAACGTGCACGGCGCATGATAGAAAACAGAACGCAGTTCAATATTGGCCGTTTCTCAATACCAAGTACGCAAACTTCGGACTTGCCAAGTTCGACTCAGTAGAACGAACTCCCGAGGACGAGAGGACGCGAGTCCGGTTATTCTGCAAATGGAACAGTGCGTTCTTGATCGCGTCACTCAGCTCGCTCTGGCTACTCTGGTTATCTCTTTATGTATATTTTAGACAACAATAAAACGAAATATGGTATAAAATACAACTCTGCCTCTTTTCATCAACAATAAAACGAAATATATATAAAACACCTCTTTTCATTTATAAATGAACATATTATCATATACAAACATATTAATGGCCACACAAATGTGGTTCAGGCAACGCACATTGATTATCTTCACTGCATATATTTATAACAACACGAAATATAAAACACAACCCTGCTTATTTTTGTTTTCATTTAAAAAATATGAAACGTTATTAATCATTAAAACTGACATTTAACAAACAGAGACAGGGTTGTATCGTTTTATTTTATTATGCATGTACACATACAGTAAAGAGAATGCATAGTAAAATATATATAAAGAATATTTTATATATTTTAGAATATATAACATTACACAACCCTGTCTCTTTTTGTTAAATGTCAGTTTTAATGATCAATAATATCCAGTATAGAAGTATAAGTAGCCTAATAGGTAGGCTATAAGAAGCTATACAATGAGAAATAAATCAAACAATTCAATCAAACATAAGTCAGCTCTCTAATAGGCTACAAAGTTAAAGTTAAATAGTCTAAATATATAAAGTTATGAAACTTCACTTTGCCCTCAGCCAAAACGATTTGCCATGGAACAAACTATATATTAATATAGCATTGTTTGGTCTTATAAGATAAATAAAAACATGCACTGAAAAGTTATGTAGATGGTTGATTATTTGTCAAGCTAATTAAATTTTTTTCATAGATTAAAATGGCTTTTAAAATACGCAAACTGGCAATATTAAAGTGGTTTAAAACATCTCCCCTTAAAACGCTATTGGTCTCGACTATTTAAATAAAGTTAAAGGAATATGACTTGGCCTGAAAAAAATTTCAGTCAGAAGAATTTTTTCACTTTAATCCCTGGATGACTTACTAACCCATGTCAAAAGAGCTAACCATTTTGTCTCTGATATTCTGGTCACGCATGGATCTGATCTTTCAGTGTAGTAGCTAGTTTCCAAAAACCCAACTTAAAATTCAAGCTTGTCCTTTTCCTTTTGCCTTTCCACCCTTTTTGGGGTATAGGCCGTGAACCAGGGCTCAGCAGGCATCTCTATCTTGGGCTTTCCTCTCGCCAGAGGTCTTGTCAGATGTAGTCCTCTGTTATTTTTCTGGTGTGATTAAGCTCTGATATAGACATGAAATGTGATTTAAGCTCTGATATAGACATGAAATGTGTACTGTGACATGGAATCAGTGTGATTGGACTGAATCTTTTCTACAGGTGTTGAAATGGCTGCTTCAGGATCACATTTCCCCCTGTTCTTTCTAATCTAAAATAACAGCGATTCTGGGCTCCAGAGATGCTCATTTGAGGGATGGTTTGACCTCGGCTTTTTTCATTCGGATCTAGAGGCACAGTAGCCATCTTTTTTGGTGATATTTTCCTCTTATGTATGTCCACCTGTTGACAAGCACTTCATGGCTCCAGCATGGGGAAAAAAACCCACCAGGGGTCTGATGTATAAATGTTGCATATGTATGTAATTTTTCATGCACACATTGAGATTTATAAAAAAAAAAATCTTAGCGTAAATATGTGCGTACCATATGGATACTCAAACAATGATTTAAAATGTTTTACATCTGATATACACATTTAGATAAAATATGCCACTCTCATTAATGGAGTTAAGTACTGAAATTTGTGTGCTGTTGGTGTCATGCACAGACAGACGGTAGTCTAATGGTAACAATTTTCATTGTCTTCCCAATATTATGAAAAATACCAGTGTATTTGAGGGATAGAATTTGAAGGACAATTTTATTTTTTTTAAATGTTTTGTCACTGATGCGCTTTGTCAGACAATTATTTACACGGCAAAAAAATAAGTCCTATCTGTTTCCATTTAAAAATTATAAACATCCTAAAATATGTTTACTTTATAGGTAAAATTGCATAAATTTGATTTGCTTAAAGCAATTTAAAAAAAATGCTATTTGGCCAGTGGAAAAAATTGAGAATAACTCTTCTCTGAAAACATTCTCTGAAATGTATTTTTATTTATTTATTCTAAAACAAGGCAAGCATCCTGAATGACTTTTAGCAATGTAATGTGACGGCACATCTCATATTTTCCTAATGTTTTTTACTGTAAAACATTGGTATGCCGTGGATGGGAATATGCATGGAAAAAATATGCAGATGACATTAAACTCATATATGGTCTAGGGATGGCCCGATACCGATACTGGCATCGGGGATCGGGTCGATACTGTCCTCATATACTTGTACTCGTACTCATAAAAATTCGCCGATACCACGCCCCGATACCACGTATATTTTGCGAAACGAAACTGGCCGCCGCGAGTGCTTTGTCGAGGTGAACTGAGGCATAGGGACGCGCACTCCCAACGCAATAGAGTGCGGCGCGGCACTAGATCTGACGGCCGAGTGCGAGCGCGGGCGGTAATGCACTCACTCTGTGTGTGCGGGTTCCGGGAGAATAAAACGATTCGCGGGACTCCCGCAAACTAGAAATATCTATGAATACAACATATTAAAACTAATAGATTTTTATTCATCTGTTGCAGAAAAGCAAAAATAACAACTAAAACAAAATAGAAACGATTTACAGGCCAGAGTTTCTATTCATAACATGTTTGCAGCGTTGAGCGATGTAGCCAATCACAGACATATGTGTTGATTTCTTGAACGCAATGGCCAATCAGAAGCATTTAAGATAATCCCCTCACCGCTCAACTTTTTTGTTCAGAGCTGAATTCTGTATGCTGGCAAATCCTCTAATTATAACAGTGTGTGGATATTATGAAAGATTCATTGTGCAGTCAGCTTCATTGATGATAACAGAGATGTGTGAGATCGCTATGAACTGTCAGCTTTTTAAGAATTAGGCTAATAAGGGAGCGCACTTTGCGCGCATTCAGTCATTCCAGACCATGCACGCAGTAACTGCTTTCTTTTTTGTTAAATTAACAGTGGTTTGTGTGTTAATACATTTATTATTTTACTCATTATTATTTATTTTTAGACTTGTTAAAACAAGCAGAGAAGAAAATAAAAACAGTCTTCTAACCTGTGTTCTAAAATAGTCTTCTGTCTTCTTTTCTGGGAGCCTATAGTTACTTTTGCGGTAGAAATATCGGTATCTGTACTCGGTATCGGCAAGTACACAAATGTAAATACTCGTACTCGTATCGGTTTGAAAAAAATGGTATCGGGCCATCCCTAATATGGTCATTCCGGGATGAGATGTTTTCTGCTGACTAAGTTTTATAAAGGGAATTTTGCGCAGGTTGTGGCGTACGCATGGTTTTATATATCTGACAACTTTTGTGCGTATGCTTTTGTGTGTACGCACACTTTTAGGATGATATCTATGGAAAGTTTTATACACGAGGCCCCAGGAGCTTAAAATGAGAATTTTTAAACCAAGTGAATTTTTTTATTTTTTTTTGTGTAAAATTACAGAATCACTCTGTTTCTGTTTTAAATAAATGGTGTTCCTTTTGAACTTTCTATTCATCAAAGAATCCTGAAAAACAAACTGCATCATGGTTTCCAGAAACATAATAAGCAGCACAACTGTTTTGTGTCTTGAGCACCAAATCAGCATGATTTCTGAAGGATCATGTGACACTGAAGACTGGAGAAATGACTGCTGAAAATTCAGCTTTGCTTCACAGGAATAAATTGTTTTAAAATATAAATTTATTTTAAATTGTAATAATATTTCACAATATTTTCTGTATTTAATCAATCAAATGTACCTTGGTGAGCATAAAATAAACATTACATACCTCAAATTTTTCTGAATGCCTATTTACATGGTCTTGTACTGTATATTGCCACATAAACGTCCATCAACGGGTATTTTAATTTAAAATTACTGCTACAAATTCACATTTGCAACCATTTAAGTTGCAGAATGGAGTACGAATTGTTTATTGCTTAAAGTAATTAGTAGGATGTCGCAGTGTATATATGCACTACGGATGTACAGGTCCTTCTCAAAAAATTAGCATATTGTGATAAAGTTCATTATTTTCCATAATGTAATGATAAAAATTAAACTTTCATATATTTTAGATTCATTGCACACCAACTGAAATATTTCAGGTCTTTTATTGTTTTAATACTGATGATTTTGGCATACAGCTCATGAAAACCCAAAATTCCTATCTCAAAAAATTAGCATATCATGAAAAAGTTCTCTAAACGAGCTATTAAACCTAATCATCTGAATCAACTAATTAACTCTAAACACCTGCAAAAGATTCCTGAGGCTTTTAAAAACTCCCAGCCTGTTTCATTACTCAAAACCGCAATCATGGGTAAGACTGCCGACCTGACTGCTGTCCAGAAGGCCATCATTGACACCCTCAAGCAAGAGGGTAAGACACAGAAAGAAATTGCGGCGTGGCATGGAGGCAATCAGCCTGTGGCACTGCTGAGGTGTTATGGAGGCCCAGGATGCTTCGATAGCGGCCTTAAGCTCATCCAGAGTGTTGGGTCTTGCGTCTCTCAACTTTCTCTTCACAATATCCCACAGATTCTCTATGGGGTTCAGGTCAGGAGAGTTGGCAGGCCAATTGAGCACAGTAATACCATGGTCAGTAAACCATTTACCAGTGGTTTTGGCACTGTGAGCAGGTGCCAGGTCGTGCTGAAAAATGAAATCTTCATCTCCATAAAGCTTTTCAGCAGATGGAAGCATGAAGTGCTCCAAAATCTCCTGATAGCTAGCTGCATTGACCCTGCCCTTGATAAAACACAGTGGACCAACACCAGCAGCTGACATGGCACCCCAGACCATCACTGACTGTGGGTACTCCAGTGCTGCTTATCTGTAGCCCAGGTCAGGTGCTTCTGCCGCTGTTTCTGGTTCAAAAGTGGCTTGACCTGGGGAATGCGGCACCTGTAGCCCATTTCCTGCACACGCCTGTGCACGGTGGCTCTGGATGTTTCTACTCCAGACTCAGTCCACTGCTTCCGCAGGTCCCCCAAGGTCTGGAATCGGTCCTTCTCCACAATCTTCCTCAGGGTCCGGTCACCTCTTCTCGTTGTGCAGCGTTTTTTTGCCACACTTTTTCCTTCCCACAGACTTCCCACTGAGGTGCCTTGATACAGCACTCTGGGAACAGCCTATTTGTTCAGAAATTTCTTTCTGTGTCTTACCCTCTTGCTTGAGGGTGTCAATGATGGCCTTCTGGACAGCAGTCAGGTCGGCAGTCTTACCCATGATTGCGGTTTTGAGTAATGAAACAGGCTGGGAGTTTTTAAAAGCCTCAGGAATCTTTTGCAGGTGTTTAGAGTTAATTAGTTGATTCAGATGATTAGGTTAATAGCTCGTTTAGAGAACCTTTTCATGATATGCTAATTTTTTGAGATAGGAATTTTGGGTTTTCATGAGCTGTATGCCAAAATCATCAGTATTAAAACAATAAAAGACCTGAAATATTTCAGTTGGTGTGCAATGAATCTAAAATATATGAAAGTTTAATTTTTATCATTACATTATGGAAAATAATGAACTTTATCACAATATGCTAATTTTTTTAGAAGGACCTGTATAGGACTAGACCCCATTTAGTGTGTGGCTGTGTGTATAATTGGAGTAGATGGTCCAGAACATGCCAGTAGTTCTGGGAGATCCAGGGCAAGAGCTCTGATGTGGTGTTGTGGTTAAAGAGGCTGGAGCTGAGAAAACACTGCGATGAAACCCTACAATGGACTCAGAATGCCAAAAGATCATGCGTGTTTGTGTGCTTCATGCATATCTGCTGTTTAGACACAGATCAAAGATCACTACAACTCAGACCTTTGTGTAGCCAGATAATTTTCTTTCTTTCTCTCCCCCCTCTACTATAATTTGTCTGCTCTCGAGGGCCTCACTTTCTCTCTGTGAATGTAGTTTTTCTGTTTTAGGAGGTAAATCAAAGGAAAAATGAATGAAAGTATGCAGAGTGCAGCTGTTCTTGTTTTCATATTTCCATTCTCTCGCTCAGTTTTCTCACAGACAGGCACGAACCATGTTCTCAGAGTGTCACCTGAAATACTGACCCCTAAGGCGGTTATATGCATGAGTGTGTATTTGCATGACACTTATATTGCTTCACAGTCAGTCTCTCAACACTTGAAGGAGAGAAGTACGGTCAAGTGTTCATTTTCTGCTGCACAGCTCACTGAGACGAGTGTGTGTGAATCTTTTTGCACTATTGACTCTTCCAAACAAGACATTAAAAGAAAGCCATTTTACTGTTCCTTTTCAAAATGTGGCCTGTGTTGTAAATCTATCTGGTCTGGTTTTCTGCCAGTTGTCCTCTTCTTGGCTAGTGTGAGGTCAACAGGAGCCAGACAGGGAGCCAACGGAGCATATTTCCCATGCGGACAGCCTCTATTGTGGCGTGTGTTTGTGTGTTTGTATGCGTTGTCCTTGTTTCTTTTTTCAGGCCCTTATGTGAGTGGCTAAGAATATCTGTGTTCCAGAAAATCATGTCTGCATCACTTAAGCGTTTGTGCGTGTCTGTGTGTATTGTGTTAAGTCCAGACAGTTTGGATGACCTTGCTGCCTTCCTAACAGCCTGTATAATTAAAGCTGCTCTCCATGCCCTGTGCTGCTGACCCATAATGCTGTGAATTTGAGAAGCAGGTCCTGCCGGTCTCTGCTCCGCCCTGTTGTATTCCAGCACTGCCATTGATGTCTGAGGAACGCTGTTATTTTCTGGAGGCCGCTGGGAAGTGTAGGCGTGTGAAAAGGAAACACTGCTTGGCACAGCATTCTTTCACATCCCGTCCGGTATATTTGGCCTGGCGGCCAATAATGTTCAGTTTATGCAGATTCTTTTATAGGCTGCTGGGACATAAGGTTAGATGTTGACTTTTAAACTCTCCCTTTTTTTTTTTTTTTTTTTGGATTAATGTTAAGACATTGACACGGTGTGACCGTTACCCTGTTTAAATCCAGTGAAATCAGCTATTTTAACCATTGTTGGAAACATTTGGGATAATGCAAGTACATGTCAACAAAATGTATAACTGTTCTAGTGGTTTTTGGATATTTTAATTAAAAAATCTTACATATTGTGCCTTTAAACTGACCTTGAACTCTAGGAAAGACTGTCTGGTCATCTTGCACTTTCAGCTCAAGTGTTGATGTAGACCGTCATCTGATCATGTCATTCCAAACCTGTATGACTGACTGTTGTGTGCAACATAAAAGAATTTGAGAAATTGCTTTAGTGTTTATTTGTCCTTTCAATGGAAGTAAATGGTTACAAAAACGGTTTGTTTACCAATATTCTTCAAAATATATTTTGTGTTCCACAGAAGAACAAGTCAGTGTTACAGGTTTGGAATGACATGCAGGTGAGTAAATAATTAATTTTTGGGTCAGTTACTTTCTTAATAATAGTAGCAGGTGAGTAAATTATGAGAATTTTCATTTTTGGGTCAGTTACTTTCTTAATAATAGTAGTTGTCATATCTACCTTCCTCTGCAGTATTTCTTTGAGCATAAGCATCTTATAAAGACTTGAGTGGTGTTTATGCTCGTTTAAACATCACAGGCATCCTAATGAAACTTTAGGGATTTGATTCACAGTTCCAGTTGTGATTCCTAGAAAAACAGGAAATATCCAGACAAAGGGTGGAAGTCAGGTGCAGCCTGGGAGAGGCTTTAGAATTTTTTTTTTTTTACCCTCAGTTTGACCCATTGAGCATGCTAAATTAAACCATAATGTTTTCACTTTTTGGTTGTTGGTGCACTGATGTTTGAAGACTATACTAACGTCACACCATCTAGGTTATCACTGGAGAATAATCTTCATAACTGATCTGACATGCTTCAGGTGACTGTTAACCCTCTGAGGTCTATGGGTTTTTTGGGGTCCTTGAGGTGTTCTGACATGCTCTGACATTTGTGCTTTTTTCAGTTATTTATAAACATGTTAATGGCAAAGGTGTAAATTCACTCTATATAGCACAAACGGGGCTACCGTAATATGTGAGCAACATGTATGTACATGTTTGTATTTTTGAGAGAATATTGCTTATGCATGGTTATTGAAAAAACTAAAACTTAAAGTGTCTGAAATAAGGCCACAAAACACATACTAAATATGTGTCCACAAGACTTTTGACTAATGAGTGTTGTTGCCTAGAATTTTTGCCTCAAAATGATCTGAAAATCATCCTGCCTAATCATTTACACAAAACAATACATTGATTTAAATTTTATAAGACACCTTTTGTTTGGAAAGGCAATATGCGTGGAGGCGTGTTCACACCTGAGAAGACAAAGGCCGGATAATGAGCCCTATAATGAGCTGCATATTAATTAGCCCTTTCACACAGGTGTGTCACAGGATCCCAAAGAATGCAAGGACAAAAGAAATTATCTATATATACATATTTTACAATTAGAAATTGTAACCAATTACAAATAGGTTACAATTACATCAACAATTACAATTTTAACAATATTTCAAGTGTATTTCTTTGTAAAAAGTATACATTTTATCATACGTATTAAAAAAGGTAAGGATTCATTAGTTTGAATATTGGAACAAACACTATAATAACATCTTAGTTGATAATTCAATATACCTACTTTATTTTTGACAAAACATCATACTATAGTATATTTAACTATCAGCAGAAATTGGTGAACAAAAGCTTAACTATTTAATGTGACAGTAGTCGTTTTTTTACAGTCAAAACTTTATAATCTAACCAAAACTAATCACAAAATCTTGTCTAAACATTCATATTTAGTCTGTAACATATTGTGTATGATATATTAGTATATACATGTGAATTAGCAGCTTGTTGCTTATACAGACATTTTATTTCAACATATTTCAGTCTATTTTTACTCATCTTAGTAGGCTATAGCAATATAGTTTGGATGTGTTCATGTAAACATAACGTTTACTAAT
>JAVALU010001360.1:0-20000 GCA_030770095.1 Gila robusta
TGGGGATGTGTGCCACACCACGTGATTACAGAGCCGTAAAACTCGTTAGCGCCAACTAGTGGCCGATTTCTTTCAAAATTCTTACAGACCTCTAAGGCCATGAGTCAAACATGCCCAGCGAGTTTCGTTCCGATCGGCCTCCGTTAACCTCGTCTCACAGGTGCTCAAACTTCATTGGTCGATGGCGGCCATGTTTTTTGAGAAACGCCAATGTCCTTATATACATACATGGGGCCTTGGACCAAGACACTGCATACCAATTTTTAAGTCAATCGGACTAACGGTCAGGTGGTCAGAGCCCTTTTTATGTTTTTTTCACATTATAGCGCCACCTAGTGTTAGATCGTCGAGATTTTTTTACTGTGACCTCAGAATGAACCCATTCACATGTGTACCGAGTTTGGTGAAGCTATCTCATTTCCTTCTCGAGTTATAGCCATTTTAGTAAAATAGGCTCCGCCCACAACGTTCATTTTGCGCCCCCTAGCGAACGTGAATCAAAATTTCAACTTTTTTTTGATAATTATTGATATTCAGACTCCAAAGAACATTTCTGCACTGGTTTGATTCCGATCGGGCAAAAAACCAGGGACTAGTTCGCAAAAGTAGTTTTTCGACAAAATTCAAAATGGCGGAAAATCCATCATGGCGGAAATAAAATCGGAGATATACGTTTTTTACTTCAGGTTTCCAGCTTTCCAATGATATAAGACACTTGAGTCTACGACATACGGTTTAGGAGTTATGAGCAGTTTCGCGCAATTGGTTGTTATAGCGCCACCTATGGGCCAATCGGGCTCATATTCTCTGAACCTCTCCTCGATTTCTGTGCTACCTTAATCCCAAATATCAAGTCTCTAGCTCTTACGGTTTGGTCTGCACGATGCGTTTTACGGCAGAAGAATAATAATAATAATAATAATAATAATAAAAATCAGTACAAATACAATAGGTTTTCAGCACTTCGTGCTTGAACACCTAATAATAAAAATCAGTACAAATACAATAGGTTTTCAGCACTTCGTGCTTGAACACCTAATAATAATAAAAATCAGTACAAATACAATAGGTTTTCAGCACTTCGTGCTTGAACACCTAATAATAATAATAATAAAAATCAGTACAAATACAATAGGTTTTCAGCACTTCGTGCTTGAACACCTAATAACAATAATTATTGTTGTGTTTTAACAATAATTTTTATTTATAATTTTTATCACAGCAATAATAACTATTTTAATTATTATATTAAATAATAAACACTAGCAGTTAAGTTCACCTTGCTATCTAGCTGAGAACATACCATAAACTGCAGTTGTTTTGTGAATTATTGTGATTATTTATATAATAATTAATATTTTGAATTAACTTTACATTTTATATTTTTAGTTTTCATGTTAATTTTTTTTTACTTTTTTGTAATTCAGTTATGTGCTTTAGTTTTTTGTTTGTTTTTTAAATATATTTTAAAAAAATCAGTTTTAGTTATTTATTTCCAGTTAATATTTTAAGTGCTTCAACTTAAAACTTATTTCAGTTTATTGCCAGGGCAACATTTGTACAATTTTAGATTCAACTAATATTTATATTTTATTTTATTTCAGCTTTATTTCAAATAAACAGAAATTCTTTTAATAGTTTTTGTTGACTATATTAACCCTAACTGTAACAAACTAACCATGTTCCATAATGTTCAGTAATTTAATAATAATAAAAAATATTCTTTATGAATCATTTTTTTACCTTCACGGATGTCTCCAACATGAAGTTTGTCAGATTTATCTAATGTTGTCCCTAATTTACCCACAAACTCATATAGAGTTCAGTAAAACACACACACACACACACACACACACAGCACCATCTGCATCTCCTGACTTTCATTAGCATATTTAATAACATTTGACCATTTCTGTTTCTCACTCGGTCTGAAACAAACACAAACAAATCAAAACAAAACTCTGCTGATCTAAAATGAGCTTCATGAATAAACCGCCGTCTCAAATGATTCAGTGAATATTAGCATCCCTTAAAATAACAGTTTGATTATTTATGAAGGAAAACACCTTCCATGACGAAAGCGGAGACTGTACGTGATGAACGTCGTGATCCTGTAAATGTGGACCGCAAATGTGAAATGTGACTCATTAAAATCACACTGTCCTATTTCTGAACACTATTGACGGAAGGTTTGGGTCGTCTGGAGTCATCGCGACAGCATAACACAACACACACTGGCCAAAACACACACTGAACGAGCAGAAGTCAGTCTGAACATGTGACAGCAACGTGTCACTGAGCTTCTGATGATCAACCATGAGGACTTGTGCTTTGGTTTGGGAAAACCATTACAACAAAGCAACAGATTTTAGAGAGACGGAGTTGCACACTTTATCCAGATGTGATGTGAAGAGTTATTGTCTGTCTGACCCAAATCAGACCGTTTATCCTAACAAGACAAGATGAGAAATTCATTCAATGAAAATAAATTAAAGCTAAATTAAACGAAAATAAATTAAAACTAAACTAAATTAAATAAAAAATAAAATAAAACTTAAAATAAATTAAATTAAAATACATTAAAACAAAGTTAAATAAAAATAAATTAAAAAATGAAATAAATTAAAATAAATTAAATGAAAAATAAATAAAAATAAATGTAATTTAATTAAAACTAAATAAAATATAAATAAATTAATTAATTTATTTTAAAAAATAATAATATATAATACAACAAAAATAAATAAAAAGAAACAAAACGTGCACACGCACACAATTGTAATTTTAATTGCGTTACATAATAGTCTAATCGATCTATATAAAAGCTTGTTTCCGCCACAAAATAAAAAAGGTAATTGCGACTTTTTATATATAAAGTCACAATTGCGAGTTATAAAGTCAGAATTGCGTGATATAAAGTCACACACACGCACTCACTCACATTCACACTCACACACACACACGCACGCACGCACGCACACACACACACACGCACATGCACACACACACACTCACTGTATATACCCACATACAACACACTCCTGTATGCATTCATAACCAAAGGCGCAACAAAAATATAGGTTCACTTGGACACATGCATAATTATTTCAATTAATTTAAAAATAAATGAAATTAAAATACATTAAAAGAAAGTTAAATTAAAATAAATTTAAAAATAAATTAAATTAAAAAATAAATAAAATAAAAATAAATGTAATTTAATTAAAACTATATCAAATATAAATAAATAAATGTATTTAAAAATATATATATATAATACAACAAAAATAAATAAAAAGAAACAAAACAAAACACAATAAAATAAAATACTTCAGACTTTGAATACAGCACATATATCATCGCCTCATATCATATCACATTTTACCAAAATCAAGCTCAAAATGAGGTTTTTGATCAGCAAAATGTGTCCTTTGTGAAGCTATATTCCCCTTTCATTGTATTTGCATGCATGGAAAAATCCAACTTAAAATTACTCAGAATTTCTCGTTGTGTGTGACAGGAGAAAACAAGACACACGGGTAAATAGAAACCAAGTGACCAACAAAATAAGCTGGTTAACACAACAACACAGGCATAAAAGAAAGAGAAGGCTTTTATCGCTCCCGGCTTTATGGCATCATGTCTGGTTAGGATGAACACAAAAACACTGTTATTCTGCAAGAGCGAGAGCGTTACTGGAGTCACGACTGCTTGGATTTATGTGGAGGAAACTCGCTCTCATTCCTGGACAATTAAAGAGAGGCTTAAGGCCAAACAGATTCAAATGAACCGTCCAGATCATTGAGGAGAGTAAATGAAGTCCAGCAAAGCACTCTGGGATAGCGGATCATGGAGTTTAGTGGTTTTGGGAGCCACATTCAGCACAGATGAAGTCTAACAGCACTGCATTGACAGCCATGATGGATTCGACACAACCCAAGGGGGCTGATTTTATTTTCAGATCAAGAGCCCAAGCTTTGTGTAGCAGCAAAGATATATATCTGAGAGTTACAGAGATTTACAGTCTAAATCACTGCGGTAACTAAAGACACTGATGTAGATCTGGGCTTCCCCCTGTTACACACACAAACACACACTAGCAGGGTGCCAAGAACACGAGAAAAGGTATAGAGAAGAAAATAATGAAAGTGTTGAGCTCAGACTTACAGGTTCTCACACACCCTCCTAAAGTCTACGCCAAAACACTGTAAAACTCATAATTCTTTTTTTATTTAGCTAAAAAAAAAAAAATGCAATTTGATTTCACCCCCCAGAAGAGGAGGGTTGGTTTGGAGAGAGAGAGAGAGAGAGAGAAGAAAGAGAGGTATTGTGTTAGTGAGACTGCAGTGGTTCAGTGTTTGCTTTGGTTTCTATGGTAACGCCAGACTGAAGAGAGAGATAACTTAAACAGATGTGGAGAACCCGACCCGGAGGAAGGGAGAGAAAGACCAAAAAAGAAATCAGGAAAAATAACGAAACAGAAAAGCCACAGATAAATCCGCCTTGTCTGAGAGTGTTTCTGGTATTTTGATGTTTAAAGAGAAAGAGCAAATCACGTCCAGAGAGAGAGAGAGACTAGCGACAGACAGAGGAGAGAGAGAAAAGAAAAGGAAAGAAAAAAAAAGTGGAGAAAGAATCGTAAGAAATTCATCTGGTTTACTGAATAAAAGGAAAGGAAAAAGATCTGAGGATATAAACATGTAAAAATCTAAATTATTATTTTATTCTTAAAAGATACAGTTATGGCTGTTAGAATCATGAAAATGTGCTGCAAATAAAAACTGATAAAAACAAATTAAATTAAATTAAATTAAATTAAATTAAATTAAATTAAATTAAATTAAATTAAATTAAATTAAATTAAATTAAATTAAATTAAATTAAATTAAAAAAACAAATAAACAGGTCACACTATTTTTATAGAACCTATCCCTTCTTTAAAATATAAAATAATACAATAATTGAAAAAAATCATAATAATAATTATGGTCTCTATATTCTTTCTTTATATTAAATTAAGTTGTAGCATCTAAAATACACTCTTTCCCTTATACTGTACATTTTAATCTAACACCCTGAATGCTAAAAAAAACATGCATGTTGATGCAAATAAAAAATGATAAAAACAAATAAAATTAAATTAAATTAAATTAAATTAAATTAAAATATATATATATATATATATATATTTTTTTTTTTTTTTAAATAAACAGTTCACAATATTTTTACGGAACCTAGCCCTTCTTTAAAAATAAAATAAAAATAATACAATAATAAAAAAAATCATAATAATAATTAGGTCTTTATATTCTTTCTTTATATTAAAATAAGTTGTAGCATCTAAAATACACTCTTTCCCTTATACTGTACATTTTCAATCTAACACCCTGAATGCTAAAAAAGCATGCATGTTGATGTTATTTGTCATCTGTGTGAACGCACCTGTGGTTTCAGACGGGGAGGTAATTATGAATGTATTCTTTCTAGTCCTCAGCGGTTCCTCCTTTCATCTGGAAAAGCCAAATCTGGCAGGCCGAATTAAAAAGATAAAATTCCCTTTCTAGTCAGCTGAGAGAGACCTTCAAACCCTCTTGGACCTTTGACAATTCAAAAAAGCAGCGGTAAAAATGAATGTTTCTGTCCCAAAAAGCATCATCTCAACCATAGCTGCACCAGAAATAATTAATAGATTAAAACGATAATTGGAAACTTCCCCACAGATCTTACAAGCTGCGCATGGCAAGTGAATTCAAATGAAGAAAAAATGAGAGTGGAAAAGAAATGAAATAATAAAAGTGTGTGAAATATTGATAGCGTCTGATGTATCGTCTCATCTGCGAGATCACTGATGACAAACAGTGGAAATGAAGAAGAAAATTGACCAGCACAATGATTTATAGAAAACGATCATTCATAAGTGAGCCGGCTCCTCTTCAAAGCGCTCATATTAACATCTATTTCTCAATGTTGTATTTTACTATTTTATACAGAAAAGAATGAATTATTTCCAACAGAATGAAAAAAGCATTACTAAAAACCATTCAAATCCAACACAGAATGTAAATGGTGTCGTCTGTATCTCCTCCAAAAAGTGGATTGGATTATATCTGTCTTTTTATAATTTAAGATTGAGACACGGCAGGCAAAAACATTGTTTTTTTTTTTCACTGGTCAATTTTGAGATTTTGGGATTTGTCTTCTTTCAGACTTGTGGTGAAAAAAAGTCCGAAATACACATTTAGGTCTTTATTTTACTACACTTTGTCTGTTTGCGTCTTTTGAACCTGGCTTTATCCAATACTCAGATTTTGTTTTTTTAAATATATGCAAATTCGCGCATATTTAATTAGATAATGCATAATTTGCATATTTAAACATTAAATTACAGAAAACTTGATATACATTTTTTTCTCATCTTAATGTAGGTAATCAACTTGGAAAGGTTCATGGTGATATCTGCTAGTTAAAAATGTTACCCTATTCACCTGTAGTGTCTCGCCGTAAAGGCACACTATGCAGGAATTCCGTTTTTGTAAAACAGCGCCCCCTAGAGTCGCTGTAGAGTACTTGTCGTTTTTTGTCAAACAGTGCCCCCTAGAGTCGCTGTAGAGTACTTGTCGTTTTTTGTAAAACAGTGCCCCCTAGAGTCGCTGTAGAGTACTTGTCGTTTTTTGTAAAACAGTGCCCCCTAGAGTCGCTGTAGAGTACTTGTCGTTTTTTTGTAAAACAGCGCCCCCTAGAGTCGCTGTAGAGTACTTGTCGTTTTTTGTCAAACAGCGCCCCCTAGAGTCGCTGTAGAGTACTTGTCGTTTTTTGTAAAACAGCGCCCCCTAGAGTCGCTGTAGAGTACTTGTCGTTTTTTGTCAAACAGCGCCCCCTAGAGTCGCTGTAGAGTACTTGTCGTTTTTTGTAAAACAGCGCCCCCTAGAGTCGCTGTAGAGTACTTGTCGTTTTTTGTAAAACAGCACCCCCTAGAGTCGCTGTAGAGTACTTGTCGTTTTTTGTAAAACAGCGCCCCTTAGAGTCGCTGTAGAGTACTTGTCGTTTTTTGTAAAACAGCACCCCCTAGAGTCGCTGTAGAGTACTTGTCGTTTTTTGTAAAACAGCGCCCCCTAGAGTCGCTGTAGAGTACTTGTCGTTTTTTGTAAAACAGCGCCCCCTAGAGTCGCTGTAGAGTACTTGTATTTAACGTTACTGTCGTAAATACCACTCACGCAGAGCGTCTCTGCACTCACGGCATAATATCCCCCCTCCTAGACTCCGAAGATGTCCGTTGACCAGGTAATGTTTCACGATTTCATACAAATATTAGGCTACTGCATAACTGTATATATTGTGCTATCGAAGATGAACTACTGATGATGGTAATAGGATAATAATAAGTTTACAAGCGTTAGCCTACTTTATAGTAATAACGTTAAAGTAGCCTACCTCGTTTGATGGCTTATAACGTTTTTACATGGTTGCAGCTAAATAAATAAGTAAATAGCCTAGGTCTATTATATAATTTCATTTGTGGGGGGGGGGGTTTGTGTATAATGTAAACATTAAAATGCCAGATGACATCAATAAAGTTACATGTACGTCGCATTATTTCATAGCATTGGCCGTTATGATGTCGTTACACATGATTATTGCAATTTATCACAATAGTTTGCAAATAGCGCTCGTTTACACTATTTACTACGTGTAGGCTTATTTATGTCCTGATAATTATGTGAGATATTGACAACTGTTCTCATGATAATCGCAGGAATGAACTTCAACAGTGAAAGCCTGAGCGAGTGGGACTCTTGTCCGGTTCCTCACGCTGTCAAATTCTCTTTTCCTTTTGCTAGTCTCTTACGACCGCGTTTTCTTTGCTTTTTCCATTGTCAAGTATCACGTCTGAAATGCGCGCAAGTGTCTTCGTGCTTCATATGTTGTTGTTGTTGACGTATGTGATCAACAACCCCCCCACCCAAGCTTTACTACCAGGATGATTCGCCCTACTATGAGTTTGTTTACCACTGAAATGACTTTGAAGCTGATATATTAAGGTACAATTCTTGCATAGTGTGCCTTTAAGCTAATTTATTTTAATTTTAAGTATTTTAAGACTATTATTCCCAAACTGACTGCTTGTTGTAGCCGGCTGACCTCATGCACGCTGAATCAACTTTATTATGACCCATCTATGCAAACCAGGGCTTATCTATTTACTCGAGTACTCAAACCAAACATCATTAAACCCTCAAGACCAAGAGCCATAGAAGTGCAGTTCTTCAAACACATCCAGATCGAGTCTCACACACCAACGTCTCTTTCAGGGTCGAGGAAACTCAATTGAATGTTGTACAATGATTATTTATATTTATTGTAAATGTCAATATATATAATTAAAAGGGATGCCACACAACTGAACAAGAGGAACTCATTTGATGCAGGGTTAGAGTGAACTAAAACTGTTAAAAAAAAAACATTTGAACTAAAAGTTAACTGAAATAAAATAAAATATAAAGAATAAACATTTTATTTCAGCTAGTTGCCATTTATCATTACATTAGCAACTGCCTAGCAACCACCCAGAACACCATAGCAACCGCCTAGCAACCACCCAGAACACTCTAGCAACATCATAGCAACCACCCAGAATACCCTAGCAACCACCCAGAACTCCTTAGCAACCCACTAGAAACACCCTAGCAACTTTAAATTACTTCAAACTATACTTTAAACTTTAAACTATTTTAAACTTTAAACTACTTTACACTTCAAACTAATTTATTTACACTTCAAACTAATTTAAACTTAAACTAACTAATTTAAACTTTAAACTACTTTAAACTTTAAACTACTTTACACTTCAAACTAATTTAAACTAACTAATTTAAACTTTAAACTATTTAAACTTCAAACTAATTTAAACTAATTTAAACTTTGAACTCATTTAAACTATAAACTACTTTAAACTTCTTCAAACTTTCTGGTCCAAACTTTCTCAAGCCAACTTAGAGTTTGTCTCGACGAACTTTTTAATCTAGTTTAACTTGATATACTAAAATAACTAAAAACTAATAAAAAACTATATAGAAATATTTTTAAAAAATTAAAATGGAAAAAATACAAATAAAAACATTCAAATATTAATAAAAACTATAACAGTATCTTAATATTACTAAAATAGCACTGGTTGGATGTCACCATGGGTTTACAGTGATTTTAATATATTTCATTTTTAATATATTTTCAGCATCATTAATCCAGTCTTCAGTGTCACATGATCCTTCAGAAATCATTCTAATATGATGATTTGATGCTCAAGAAACATTTATGATTATTATCAATGTTGAAAACAGTTGTGCTGCTTCATATTTCTGTGGATTTTTTTTCAGGATTATTTGATAAATAGAAAATTATGAATTTAGTAAAAAAAATACATATCTTACTGACCCCCAAACTATTGGAACGGTAATGTACATACACACAAAAAAATATGTAAAATTAAACTTCTGAAATTCTATTTTATTGCGGAAGTCTATCACAGTCCTCACAAACACAAACTGAGACCCATGGATTATTCTTAAACACAGGAACATTGCTAAAAATGTTTTGATGTGTGATTGCTGAAGGCCGAGATGAGCTGCAGACGTGATGTTGTGGTGGCGATGGTTAATAAAACGAGATTAATTCAGCGCACAGTAAAACCCTGCCTGGAAATTGTGTCTTTAAATTCATCCCCACATTTGCTCTGTCAGATGAAGGTAAGAGATGTCTGGCTTCTGTCAGAATCAGGAGTAAAGCTGCGGCTGAACTGTCACATCTGAATGTCCACCTCAAGTTCAAGAGGTAAAAGCCTTGCACAGATTCACAAAAGCCTTTTCTTTAGACAGCTGGACGACACTGACCTCTGCATTAGTTCATCAGAGGAGATGCTGAGAGTGTGATCGAGCTTCATCAGGGATTCTCTCATTTACATGTGCGTATTCACAGCAGGAACTGATACTTGGCTTGTATGGCTTGAGGAGCTCGTGTTTATCAGCTGCAGTGTGTGTGTGTGTGTGTGTGTGTGTGTGTGTGTGTGTCAGACCTGCTGGAGAGGTTGAGGAGCTCGTGTTTATCAGCTGCAGTGTGTGTGTGTGTGTGTGTGTGTGTGTGTGTCAGACCTGCTGGAGAGGTTGAGGAGCTCGTGTTTATCAGCTGCAGTGTGTGTGTGTGTGTGTGTGTGTGTGTGTCATACCTGCTGGAGAGGTTGAGGAGCTCGTGTTTATCAGCTGCAGTGTGTGTGTGTGTGTGTGTGTGTGTGCGCGTGTGTGTGTGTGTGTGTGTGTGTGTGTGTCAGACCTGCTGGAGAGGTTGAGGAGCTCGTGTTTATCAGCTGCAGTGTGTGTGTGTGTGTGTGTGTGTCATACCTGCTGGAGAGGTTGAGGAGCTCGTGTTTATCAGCTGCAGTGTGTGTGTGTGTGTGTGTGTGTGTGTGTGTGTCATACCTGCTGGAGAGGTTGAGGAGCTCGTGTTTATCAGCTGCAGTGTGTGTGTGTGTGTGTGTGTGTGTGTCATACCTGCTGGAGAGGTTGAGGAGCTCGTGTTTATCAGCTGCAGTGTGTGTGTGTGTGTGTGTGTGTGTGTGTGTCATACCTGCTGGAGAGGTTGAGGAGCTCGTGTTTATCAGCTGCAGTGTGTGTGTGTGTGTGTGTGTCAGACCTGCTGGAGAGGTTGAGGAGCTTGTGTTTATCAGCTGCAGTGTGTGTGTGTGTGTGTGTGTGTGTGTGTCAGACCTGCTGGAGAGGTTGAGGAGCTCGTGTTTATCAGCTGCAGTGTGTGTGTGTGTGTGTGTGTGTGTGTGTCAGACCTGCTGGAGAGGTTGAGGAGCTCGTGTTTATCAGCTGTAGTGTGTGTGTGTGTGTGTGTGTGTGTGTGTGTGTGTGTGTGTGTGTGTGTCAGACCTGCTGGAGAGGTTGAGGAGCTCGTGTTTATCAGCTGCAGTGTGTGTGTGTGTGTGTGTGTGTGTGTGTGTGTGTCAGACCTGCTGGAGAGGTTGAGGAGCTCGTGTTTATCAGCTGCAGTGTGTGTGTGTGTGTGTGTGTGTGTGTGTGTGTGTGTGTCAGACCTGCTGGAGAGGTTGAGGAGCTCGTGTTTATCAGCTGCAGTGTGTGTGTGTGTGTGTGTGTGTGTGTGTGTGTCAGACCTGCTGGAGAGGTTGAGGAGCTCGTGTTTATCAGCTGCAGTGTGTGTGTGTGTGTGTGTGTGTGTGTGTGTCAGACCTGCTGGAGAGGTTGAGGAGCTCGTGTTTATCAGCTGCAGTGTGTGTGTGTGTGTGTGTGTGTGTGTCAGACCTGCTGGAGAGGTTGAGGAGCTCGTGTTTATCAGCTGCAGTGTGTGTGTGTGTGTGTGTGTGTGTCAGACCTGCTGGAGAGGTTGAGGAGCTCGTGTTTATCAGCTGCAGTGTGTGTGTGTGTGTGTGTGTGTGTGTGTGTGTGTCAGACCTGCTGGAGAGGTTGAGGAGCTCGTGTTTATCAGCTGCAGTGTGTGTGTGTGTGTGTGTGTGTGTGTGTGTGTGTGTGTGTGTGTCAGACCTGCTGGAGAGGTTGAGGAGCTCGTGTTTATCAGCTGCAGTGGATTTGTCCTCCAGTTCCCACAGAAGAACGCTGACGAGATGAGAGTTCTTGATGACAATCGGCACCTCCTCGAACATCTTCTCGAATCCCACGCTAGCTTTCTTCAGCCTGGACACAGAAAACAGATCCACATTCACAAGCATCCGAATCTGGAAGCGACTCCTGTCAGAGTCTTGACATCACGTTTTTGATAACACTGTGACCAAACTAGACACTAGGTGTGTAAGGGTACAAGAATTCGTACTGAGAAAGCTTCAGTACGGGTCTTTTGTTTCGGCATGCAAGTGTTTTTTTACGTAATTTCAAACTCAGAGTTTCCCCTTTAGAATAGACAATATGGATATACTTTGATGTTGCAAACACATCTATAGCTCATAGCTCATAAACCCCGCCCTTTCCATGAAGTCTAATGAACGCGATGGAAACTTAATCAAATTACACTTCAAATAAATTTTTCCAAAGATGTTTTCAGTCATTTTATGTAGTTTTTATCACGCTGATGTACGTTTAAGAGTTCGTTTTTTTAAATAAGTTTGGTCTTAGTTAGTTATTTGATCCTATAAAAACGGGAATGTGGCGTCATGATTGACAGCTTCTCTAAACGAAGTATTCACTGAGGCTTTTTTGGGGATTTTCGGGAGGAGACTGGCGCTTCAACTTTAATTTCCACATGTCCATATATAACTGTTTATTTCACACCGACATAATGAGTTGTTCTGCGTTTCTGCGGGAGTGTGTGTGTGTGTGGTCCCAAATCAGCGCAAGATGTCAGCGCATTTTAGGACTTTGCCGGCTTCACTTTTCACAAATGGAAGAGTGATATCAACTCTTTCCCCGCCAGTGACGGAATTTTTCGACTTTCCGTGTTTTCACTGTTATACGGTAGGTGGCGCTATTACGCATCTTCTGAAAGAGTACAGACTATTGTATTGACTCTTCGGATCAAAACACAGGCAAATAAAAGCGATAAAAGCATTGCTTATGCACATTAGTCTTTAAAAAAACTACATTTTCTCAGCATTTTGTTCAAAATGTTGATTTTTATCAAACTTATCCACATTCAAGTGCTGATAAAAAAGAATGCATGAAGCTAGATTAAAACTGTTTTTGTTTTAAAAGCAGAGTTTCTGTTCTTTCTTTATATATTGTTTTCTTTATATATTGCATGTTCAGATATTCATACAACAAAATATTCTGGGGGCCATATTATAATCTGCAGTGAGTGTGTCGCTGCCGGTTGCAGTAGCAATATAGGTAGACTTTTTTTTAAAGACAGACATAGTTTGTTAATTAAACGACTGTTTGATGTTAAAAAAGGATTGTTTTTTCCCTTGCAGTACCAAAAAACGAACCGAAACTTAAAAATAAAAATCATAATTTTTGTATACTGTTACACCCTTACTACGCACAATACGTCAAGTTTCCAGTGCTATTGTCAGTCCATACTGAAAGTGAAACGGCTGTGCATTATTGGACATAATAGAGTCAGAATCAGAAGGACCAGGTTATGGCCAATGAGATTTCAAAGTGGGCGGGGCAACCCAGAATAAAGAGAAACAAATCGACAGATAAATGTCCTGTTGCTCTCTGGGTATTAAGACAAAAACTCGCATCGCTAACTTGTTTTCTCTTGGCCCCTTTATTTTGCACTCTTTCCCAATCAGTGCTTTAACCCCCTCATTAGGATCTGCTTGTGGTCGGGACTCCTGCAATGAGGGCGCGAGAGACGCCACGTGAACTGATCACTCTAATTAAATGAGTGGATGATTTCAACTCTTCTCCATCACTAATCGCTCCATTAGACAAGCACTCAAGGCTGATTAGTCAACTGATTTCAAAGGCACTTTCTGAAAGGAGGATGAAGTCAACAAAGCAATGCGAGTCTGTGTGTGTGTGTGTGTGTGTGTGTGTGTGTGTGTGTGTGTGTGTGTGTCAAGCGTTTCTGACCACTCGACTCTTTATCCAGACTCTGTCAATCCATCGTCCCCCAATACGAAATATGTAGCTGTATGACATATTTATAAATTAATGTATGAAGATTATATAATATTAAAATATAATACAACAATATAATAAATTTATATTTACAGGGCCCAATACAATATAATACCATATATATATATATATATATATATGAATGACATCTTATAACAAATAAAAGAAAAACTATAACACATTTAGAATTAAATTTAGGAATAATATATAATAAAAAAATATAAAATTTAATTATATAATATAATAAAATATAATATAATATAATAATCAATTTTGAAATTGGGCAACCCCAATACAATAAATAAATATATATAAATATATATCTTTAACAAAATAAAAACTATACAACACATTTAGAAATAAATTTAGTAAATGTAAAAAATGTAAATGTACTTTAATAATACACATAGTATAATTTAAAGTAATATATTATAATCTGATACATTTAGAAATACATTTTGGAAGAATATATAATATTAAATAAATAAAATATATTATATAATAAATAAAACAATATAATATAATAAAATAAAAATATAATATAATAATATAAAACATTTTGGATATAATATAATATATGTTGATTTTCTTAAAATATATTTCTACTTTTGATATATTAGTCCACCTACATTAACTTCATTCCCATGTTTTATGTTTGTAATTCCCTGCCAGCTGAGATTAGGCAAGCTGAATCGCGAAGAGTTTTTAAATCATCCCTTAAAACTTATTTGTTTAGGGTAGCTTTAACATAATTGTTCGTAATTGCCATATTATTATTATTATTATTATTATGAATCGAACATTTCATAATATGTTTTTATTTGGCATTTTATTTTTTTCTGTCATTAATGCATTGTTTGTATAATTGTATGTTTTATCGTGTTTCTATTCTTGTGAAGCGCTTTGAGATGCTACTTTTAAAGGTGCTATAGAAAATAAAGTTTATTATTATTATGATTTGTTTTAGGCTTACCCCTCTGCTGAGAAGTCCTTCTCTTTACAGATCTCCATGAGTTTGGGGGTCAGCCTGTAGGCTTTCAGACACAGAGAACCCTGGGCCGTCTTGAGAGGATCTGCAGAGAAAGAGAACCAAAGACAAAACATGGATGACTTTTCTGAACACGAACTAAAGTGTTGGGTTACACTTTATTTCGATAGTCCACTTTAGACATTCTACTAACTATAAGTAACTTTGCAACTACATGTCAACTAAATCTCAATAGAGTATTAGTAGATTGTAGTAGACTGTCAGTGGACTGTTGGGTTATGGTTAGTGTGGCGAAGGGTGGTGCGATTGCTAATGAGCAACACCTGGGTAGCACACCGGTCTCGCATCTCTCACGGAGAAGCGGAAGCATAAAGGAGGAGCGACGACGTTGATGATCGAGAGAGGAACAGGCCTGTATTTTAGTTGTGTTTTGTTTTTGTATCTGTATTTTACTTTAGCCAGCAGTCGTCCGCGAGGGGACGCTGGCGGTATTTTGGTTTGTTTTAGGGCTGCAACAACTAATCGATAAAATCGATTATAATCGATTATGAAAATCGTTGTCAACGAATGTCATTATCGATTAGTTGGTCTGCTTACGTCACGGGGAGCGTTTACTGGTACGCACACACACGCAAGGTCTCTCTCCCTCCGCCGCTCTGCCACGCGCGCGCTCTACACGGTTTGGAGCACAGTCTCTTCTGTCTCGCATGCGCGCTCTTACTTGCGCGCTCAAGATTCCGGGAGTTTGAACTAATTTGCGGACATCAGGGAGCCGCTATCAATATGCGGGTGACTGCCGGAACTTCCGGGAGACTTGGGATGTCTGTATTTTGTCTCGAGCATCAGGTTGCGCAATCAGTTCGCTCGCAACGTAAGTGATGGATTAAAATAGCGCTACCGCAGAAATAGGTTCAATTAAAACGGTGTTTACAAAGTGAAGCACTAAATATAAAGGCAGTTAATAACAGCAGCAGTAAAAGATTGTTTTTTAGTCACTGTAGTCAGTGGTTTTCAGCGAATGCTTGTGCACTAATGCATCATTTTTCCTGTCCTTTTACTCAAGCCTGTTAGCTTGCTGCGTACCTCCATTCCGCTCTCTTTACAGTATTTGTCTACTATTAAGTTTTAATTGTTTTTCAAACGCGATCTACTGCGGCTCTACGTTCACACAATTGTTTTTAATCTTTCTATATTTATTTTATCAATGTATCCTTATAATTCAATTAATTTTAAATAAAAATTAAATGAATTATATATTTTAGATGCTTTTAGTTTGTTTTTAGTTCAGATATTCACATCTGAACAACATGTCTGTGTAAATTTGTTTTAACAAAAATTGTGTTAAAACATAATATGTTGGATATATATATATATATATATATATATATATATATATATTTTTTTTTTTTTTTACATTAATCATGGTTGTCAACTTGCCATCAGCAATTATCATTAAAAACAATGCAAATATTGATATTAGTAAAACTCAATGTGTGGCTTTTGCACTTTTTAAAGTACACTTTTACACATAAATACCCTGATTTACGGTTTTATTTAGTTATAATAAACAAAAAATCAAATTGAATTTTTATCCGATTAATCGATTAATCGAAAAAATAATCGTCCGATTAATCGATTATAAAAATAATCGTTAGTTGCAGCCCTAGTTTGTTTGTTTTATTTTAAATAAAGTATATTTTGATTGTTCGCCGGTTCCCGCCTCCTTCTTCCCTGAACATTGCTACAGTTAGGTGTTAGGGTTCGGGTTAGGAGAATAAGTTGACTTGTAGTTGCCAAGTTACTTATAGTCAGTATAATATCTGTTGGGGGACCATCAAAATAAAGTGTTAGCAGATATCAAGCATGCAGTCGACTATAATCTAATGAGAGTTATGCTTTCTGTACACCTAAAGACTTTGAAAAGATTTAGAAAAGACTTTATAAGATTATCAGCTCACATCTAAAGACTTGGGTTCACAGTTTTTAGACTCAGACTAAAGACTTGCGATAATATCAAACATTGTTTGATATGAAAGACTAGAGAAAGACTGGCATAAATCGGGTCGCCGACTGCAGATTATCACCTCACATTTAACGATCGAGACGACGGTGAGCGCGCCGAGACTCCAGTAAGATTCCTAAAGACTGCCGGTCTTTAGTCTGGGACTGTGAAAATCCTTTGGTGTACGTCCGGCATAAAGTGGACTATCGAAATAAAGTGTTACCAAGTGTTGAACACAGGGTGCTTATGTAAGCTTCAGAAACAATAAACATCTTTGGCAAGACCAAAAAAACCTAACAGCAATAAAGGCTGTTTAACAAACGTATGAAAGGTAAAATTGAAGATTTAAAGTTTGAAAAATGAATCTACCAGGGGAACACAGCTGTCAGAGTGGATTAATCCGCTGTCAGAAGCCTGGACATTTTGAGTCAAAAAAAGCTTCATTAATATAGAAGATGGGCAAAAGATTGGCAGTCGGCTCTACCCGCTATCTGTTATACAAAGACAGGATTTATAGAGCGGCTTCGTTTTGATATTAAATGCATTTAGACATTGAGGAAAGATGATTGTCTGTATTTTTATACTGTCTTGAAACGTCCTTAACAATTGCACAAGAACAGCAATCTAAAGACATCTCAAGATGTGCTCAGACACAGGTAAGATTCAGCTAGTCTTCTTCAAGAACCTGTTGAAATGGTGAGGAATGAATCAATATCAGGTTTGAGGATGTATTTATGTTCCACTTCTGAGCGCCATCCACAATACGTCTGCAATAACAGTGTACACAACTTGAATTGATAAAAACAAAACTAAAATTCAGAACTGTGCAGAAGAGCATAATGAAAATGGATCTGAAGTAAATCTGCATCAATCGCATATTCTCTTGAGTAGGCACTTATTTCGAATGAGTAATTACTTCACGACTGCTAAAAAAAAGTATGTTGTATATAATATTAATGTATGTAGTATAAATTTAATCCGGACGTACTACATTCTCCATGTTGTTAATATCATGTGACCTACCATCGCTTTGTTTATTTCCACTAAATAAATAAATAAATAAATATTTATAATATATAATTATAATGTTTGTTTAGAAAGGTTTAACATTTTCACGAATGGTTCACTAGAGGACTTTTGAACAACTTCCTCTAATTAACGTTTGATTATTTCAACTCGACCCATTACTAACATAAAATAAAGCATACAGCCATAATATTTCCTAAAAACTATTTCTAAGAATTCCTTACATATCATTTGAAATTAAATGAAATAAATAAATAAACAAACATAAAAAAAACAGAAGCATTTTCACTAATGGCCTCTAATTAACGTGTTGGTTCTTTCAACTACACCCTCTTTCATATTGTATAATATTAATAATAGCTCTAGGCAACGATTAATCGCATCCAAAATAAAAATTTGTGTTTACATAATAAATTTGTGTGTACTGTGTATAATTATTTTGTATTTATAAATACGCACACATGCATGTATATGTTTTTGTTTTTTATGTTGTAACTTTGATGTATAATTGTATATGCACACTTGGCCAGGACACTACTGTAAAAGAGATTTTAATCTCTTAAGTGAGTCTTCTCTCCTGGTTAAATAAAGCTAATTCAAATTAAATATATTTAAGAAAAATGTGTAATTTATATATGAAATATTTATATATAATATAAATTATGTATATATATATATATATATACAGTATATACACATGCAAACATTTCTTAAATATATACATGCATATGTGTGTATTTACATATACAAAATAATTATACACAGTACACACACATATATTATGTAAACACAAACTTTTATTTTGGATGTGATTAATCGTGATTGATTGATGCCTAGCACTAAATAATAATAAATGAAGATGAATATAAGAATAAGAAATGGAATTGAATTATGAATGACAGTAAATGACTTAAAGGTGCAGTGTGTGATTTTTAGCGGCATCTAGTGGTGAGGTTACGAATTGCAACCAACAAAAGTTACGGTGGCCGACAGGAAAATATGTCGTCGTCTGAGACAGCAGAGAGTAGCAGTTCAGCAATGAGGTTTCTTTACAAGGATAAATTAAGAAATTATGTTTAGTTAATTATTCAGTAAAACTGTATGTTATTGCGAATATTATTGTTACTTGTTCACCATTGTGTCAGTGTTTTATTCGCTGAACTAAGCTTGCTTCCTTGCACGAAGAGCAACATAGTAACGAAACGCGTTTGTCCGTTTAGGGCCACTGTAGAAACGTGACGACACAATATGTCGACCTCCACAGAAGGGGGCGCCCGTGGTTATGGAGATATAAATGTCTCATTATAAGGTAATAAAAACATAACGGTTCATTATGCAAGGTCTTTATACACCACTGAAAACATAGTTATGGATCTTATATTGCATTTTTGTCAGTAGATCCTCAGAAATATTACACATTGCACCTTTATTTTGTGATGAAACCTTCAGTAATAAATCAGAAAGTAAAACCCCAAAATAAAAAAAACATTTCACTAGTGGCCTAAACCCCACTAAATGTCCATTTGCATTTTTCTTCTGCTTTTTTTTTTTTTTTTAAATCCACCCCCTTGTATCCGAGAGCCTGAAGAACGTATGAAACTCCGTCCATCAAGCCACCGGGCCTCTGAATGCTCTCATTGTTGGTGTGTGTGAGCTCTCGGGGCAGGGTGGGGTTCTGGCAGCCGAGAGGTGTCTGATATATTTTTAGTGAGGAGCGCCGGCCTGAAACCACGAGGAGGAGCTGAACAAACACTCTGATAGGGATCCACATCTGGAAACTTACAGACAGCGTGAACCACGACCACGACTGGTGCGAAGAACAGTTAAAGTTTTATGTTTACGTCTCTTTTCAATCCGAGATCGTTTCAGTTAGGTGGGCGAATAAAAGTTTTGTTTGTGTGAGTTTAAGGGAAACGGATCTGAACTTTTGATTACACCTTGAATAGTCATGATTCAATTGCACTAATCACAGCTTTCCTGTAACTCAAACAGTAGTCATGGGTTTAATTCCCAGGGAAAGCAAGAACTGATAAGAATGTAAAATGTGTACCATGAAATGCAATTTAAGTTGCTTTGGATAAAAAGCATCTGCCAAATGCATAAATGCATAAATATAAATGTAAATTACAGTCAGGGTCACTTTGTGACAACAATGTGCAGTGTTGTCATGTGTGGATGCACCGTAAGGTTTGCTAATTAATTTCATTGTATAATACATGCAATGACAATAAAAGGAATTGAATTGAATTGTTAAAGCAGCAGGTCTGACGGTTCCTGGGATGGGGTCGTCTGTGGATCCGGGTGTCCGGGTCCCAAAGACACACATCAGCTCTGCGATAGCAGGCTAAATAAACAGGGGGAGGAAGCCCTGTCTAGACGAGGCTGATACACA